>VXAD01001641.1:284850-524926 GCA_013399195.1 Dicrurus megarhynchus | reverse complement strand
CGGGCGGGCGGAGGGAGGGGCGGGGGAGCGCGCGCGGCCGGAAGCGCCTGTGACAGGGCGAGGCAGAACGAGGGAGCGTCTGCAAAGTGCGTGCCCGGGCGCGGAGCGCGCAGGGGCGGGCGTGAGGGGGAACCGCCCGGGCGCGGCCACGGCCGCGGGGGTGGGCACAGGCCACGGGTACCAGGCGCTGGGCATCAGGCACTGGGCACGGTCACGGTCACAGCCACCGCCCGCTGTGGTGAGTGTGCGGAGGCGGCTCCCGGCCTCTGCCTCCCCGGGCTCGTCCCCCTCCTGTGAGGATTTCTCTTGGCAAACCCGTCAGGCCGGGCGCGGATCCCGCCGCTGGCAGCAGTGCGGCTTTGCCCGCGCTAAGCGGACGCGTTACAGCAGCCAACACGTTTCCTAAGCATTAGAAACATTTATTTGTTTCTAATATTTGTTATTTGTGTCTGTTCATCCGCTTAGGCTGTCTTTAAAACAAGCTCTACACGCTACCAGAAGTTCGCTTCTGAGAGCCATTAGCGCAGAGGAAGCTGGTGTGCTTTTGCAATGAGGAGATGACTGTGTTTTGTAGTGGCGAGACAGTCTCTCGTTTAGTTCGGCTTCAGAATGGGCTGTTTCCCCCAGTCTGCATAGGAACTCATAGAGGCTGGGTGACATCTCGTGGCCAATCCTGCTCTTCTCTATGGATCGAGCTTTCTTTCATGAGGACAAGACAAAGTAAAAATCTGTTTCTGGTTACCTCCACAACCTAATATAAGTTAAAGAAACATAGCTGTAGGTTATAGTAAGATACAGAACTCTGATCAATATCTGTTGCAATATTCATCACGTGCCTTGAATCATCAGAAAATGGTTACAAAATAAAGTTTTTTAAAAATCAAATACATGGGTATGGTTTTGGTGACAATGGACAAAAATCCCTGCTGGTGTATTGTGCCATTCTTCTGGGATTTCTCCACTCCGGACCGAAAATGATGATGCTACAATGAGTGCTGAAGGATACTTGTCTGCTCCCACAAGCATCTGCAATAATGCTGGGCACTTTGGAGTTTCGCTTTTCACCCAGTATTGTGCTTTGTTCCTGCTTGGAAATGCTTGCTGGCAATTAATGAGAGGTTAGGGATTTGAGAATTTTACGAGGTGCTGAAAGATCAAAGCCTTGGACATCCTTCTGTGTGAGATGGAGAACTTAAATGATCTGCTATGGTTTGTGGAAAGGGCTCTTGTCACAGGGGAACAAAATGAAATAACAGCAACTACAGCACTTTCAGTCTTTTCCATTTACTATGGTTTTAATTTGTATAGCTCCTATACACGAGCTACACATTGCAGTCACTTTTGAGTTTGATATGTTCTTATATATAAATGTTATACAACAGTGGTCTCCTAGCAGAGCTCTCACCAAAGGGAACAGTACCCCTTACTAGCTCACAGTTCTCAAGGCCACCAGATTCTCCATTGAGGAACAGGACTTTACACTACATATTCCACAGTATTTGTATCTGACATAGCAAAATGAAAAAATATGGCATTTATAATCCAATTACAGGCATTGATTAGAGAAGTGAAAAGTGCCTAGGTGAGCGGGCTCCCTGCTCAAGGAGTGTTCCTTGAGAAAGTTTGGAAAGGTTGGATTCTTGGATCACAGCGAGCAAGAGACTGAAAGAAGAGAAAATATACCCCCCCCAGCCTCAACTAAAGTATCGGGAGAATTTGAGCTGATCACTAACATGTTTATTCCTCATTTTAGTGTGTGACAAGTAGGCCACCAGTTATTCAGATGTAGCTCTGCCAGGCCTGTCCCATGTTGAAAGTTCCACCCACCTGCTTGCTCATTTCATGACCATGGGAAGAGAGTGGGTGGAGGCCCCAGGAGAGGCTGATTAGGACCATTAAGGCCTCTTACTGCAATCGGGGCCCTGGTGCTGGCATCTCATCTTGCCTGTTTGCATCTCCCCAGGACCCCGTGTACTGATCCGCTCACCCTTGGTGCAAGGAGGAACCATTGCAGAAGTAATTAAAGTGATTAAAGAAGATGGTTGGTACATCTGTTGGTTGTGTGAAACTCCCTAAACATTGAATAAGGCTGGGACTGTGCATCTCAGCTGTACTTGTGGCTAACAGAAATTTTGGGTTACTGTGAGGCCAGTGATATTAATGAGAGAAACAATTATATTCTGGGAGAGACATTCAAAGTATCGCCTATTGATACTGTTTTCCTGCTTGATTTTGTGTCCAAAACTTGCAGGTACAGCCCTGCACTGAGTGGATGACAAAAACTCCTTGGTGTGATTGAGTGCCAGTCACAGCTTTGAAGTACTCAGGCAGACGAGGTGCAGAAATCTCAGCTGTACTAACTTCTGCTTGCTCGCTGTGCTCTCAGCATAACGGGACCATGGCAATCCTTAGAGGACATTGAATACAGCTGGGACTGTCTGTGTTGTAGGACCAATTCTTTGGCACTTCTCTGTACTGAATTTTGGAGAATTCTGATTATGGACCAGCAGTGGTTTGATAAGATGAAATGTAAATGCACAGAAATCACCAGTGCTAACTACAGAATTGCTTAATGTCACCTTTAGAGTAGCGTACTTGTTGAATTTTCCATCTCCATTTGTTCAAATAATAAATGACTGTAAGGTGGAGAAACGTGACTAGAACATGGAAGAACTTTGTGATTATTCACAGGCAATACCTCCATAAACCTTTCCCTAGGGAAGCACATGTCAGAGGTGTCCCCTTTTGACTTGTAACACTGTATAACAAAATTACAGTGCACACATAAAATATGGCTTGCCTTTCATAATAGTAAAATCTCTTATGATGAATTATATATTGTTATTAGAGAATATAGATAGAGAAAATATTATAGATCTAGAAATCTCTTCCTTGTGAGGGGGGCTACATGCAGCATTCCTGCCTTTGCTGTGATTCATAGCCCTCCTCTTGTGTCAGGTAGACAGACACGGTGTTACATCACGTTATCCTTGTATCACCACAGCAATAAAGCACTTGGGATAGGCTCTAGAGAGAATCTGCTTTATAATCTGCATCTCCTTCAAAGCCCTGTTGCCTGGTTTCTGGAAGGACTCCATCCCTTTATGTAGGATTTCTTTCCTTCTTTAATAACCCCCCCACATGCTCCTCTGAATAAAGAGTTCTTAGCTTTGCAGGCACTAAGTGGACTCTTTGGTGGTAAGCTCAGTATTGTATTTTTAATGTTGAACACGACTTCAAAAAAAGAAGAGGGGAAAAAACAGGAAAAAATGAAATTTGAACCAGAGATAAGATAAAAAAGACCTTCCCGAAAAGTATCTTTGTCTGTTCATTGCTAAACAAAATAATTGTGTCTTGAGGATTCCAAGATATGCTTTTAGAGCTTTCTGTTTGATGTCTACCTCAGCTTTATTGATGGAATTGAATTTACTGCAAAATGATAACTCACTCAAACCACTGTGCTAGAGATCAGAAAACTCATGTGTTCCTGTTCAAGAATGTATCTTGGTTTTTTGTTTGATTGCTCTGATTTCTCAGGACCTCATCTATGCTTTTTGAAATGCAGTACAATACAATTCTGAAAAGCTGAAATGCTATCCAATCCTACTAATATTCTGTTCACAAAGGGAAATCTTGAAGAGTCACACACGCTCTCTCTTTTGCTTCTTAGTCACAATTTGACAATTTGAAGTTGCTGTAGAATAACCTTGGTTTAACTCTGATTAAATATCAGAAGAGTAGGTAATAGAAAATGTTCCTGTCCTTCCCCCATAATCAGACAACTGCCCTGTTTTTTAACATGAGTAAGACTTTGCAGTTAGGATTTAACTGTATCCTTCCCACCAAGCTGTTATGGACAGTAAAAAGTCAGATTTTCAAAAGGTATTATGAACTCTGCCCAGCTAAAAACAAACAAACAAACAACAACACCCCCCTCCCATAAATTATTGTTTGAGTCTTACTTTTGAAAGTTTTATTCAGTTCCCTGTTCATAAATATAACAACCGGGCTATGAAATTTTCCAGCACCAGAGAACATTAATCTATATTCAGACCTGCTCCTTACCACAGATAGAGTAAATATAAATTGTGCAAGTATTTCCATTAACTTTGCACTGAGTTATCAAGCAGGAAATAAACTCTTGGGTTTAGGTACCAAACCAGGCATTTCTACTAGGTACTTAGTGTATCTAGTAAATGTACTAAGGAGCTCCCCATTTGCAGGAAATTCTTTGAGATTTCTTTTCAGATATCACACTAGAATTTCAGTGCAAAGTGGCATGTAATTGTAAAATATCACAGGCAGAGTATAAATCTGGTAGAGCTGATTCTCCACTGTCTTCTTTTCTTTGTTAATAAGAATTAATAAAATGGCCATACTGTTCATCCACCTTGCACAGGTTTGAATGACAGCTCAAGGTGCAAGGGACACAATGTGTTCTCATTTGAATGCAAACTGAGATACCATAATGATTTATTTCACAGGTTTCATTGGACCTGGGAGAATTAAAAACTTCCCTGAGGAGACAAGTCACTGGCCACTCATGGAGATTTGCCAAAGAGATTGTGCAGCAGATAAATTACTGAAGTATAAAAGGAGAAAGACTAAGAAAGAACAAAAGCAGTAAGAACAGAGTAGAAAATATGGGTGAGTTATATGTCTTAGTGTTCACCATGGAGGTAGTAATTTTCTACATTTTCCCTCCAATACAATCTTTATGAAGCTATTGAAGTACAATGAGCAGTACCAGGGCCTGATGGTATTTGTCCAAGGGTTTTGAAGGAATTTAGGTAGGAAATTTCTGAGTGTTTGTCTTTGCTGCATTGTCTAATCAACCTCTTTCTGTAATTATCAGAAGCATGAAATCCAGAAAGGTCTGTAGTGGTAACTGTGAAAATTAGGAATGGATGGCTTAGTCTGGCTTGTGCCCTGATTAATCTACAGAAAATGGACTTAGGCTGTCTATAGACAGCATATGTATAATAGGTAAATACCTGTTTGTGACCCTCTTCTATAGAGGTAAACAATAAGCTCTCAGGTTGTTTTGTTATTTGAAGGAGCCAGTAAGCATCTCTCTGATCTGCACAGTAGTCTATTCAGATATCAGTAAAGTTTTCCACAAAACCATGAGCAAACACTATCATTAAAGGAATGAGATTGTCTTGGGATGTTATGAGATGCTTAGAAAAAGTAGAAGAAAAGATAAAAAACAGAAATAGGAATATGGGATCACTTCTTGCTGTGGAGGGAGTTCGGAATCTCTCAGGACCTTGTTTTGCTACCTTGCTTTTCAGCATATTTGTAAATGGTCTGGAAGGGGGAGGAATAGCAAGGTGACAGTTGCACATGATATAAAATTGCTAAGGATAATAAAATCTAAATCTGATTGCAAAATGTTGCAGAAGGATACTGGGATGCTACGTGACAGGGAAATGAAACAGCAGATATAATTTAGTGTTGGAAGTACTTTGCATGATAAATGCAAAATTACATTAGAAATGAAAAGTGACTGCCTATATAACCAAATGGACTTTTGATATTACTAATCAGAAATGAGATTGTGAAATGACTTCAAAGTGTTTCTGAAAACAGAAGCTCAGTGTTCAGCAGTGATCAAAAAAACCACAGAGCTGGAAATTATTAAGAGAGCATTTGTGAACAAAACAAAACATTCCTTTGTCTGTATAGATCCATGGTACACTCAGATTTGAATCTGTCAATTTTCTTTCCCTACTTCAGAAAATATATAGTAACGCAATAAAGGATGATAGGAGTAATCAGAGACTTTGAATTACAGCATATGAGAAGAGATGAAACTGACTAGAAATTAGAGAAGGGGGCAATTTGGGAAAGAGGTGATAAAGATTGACTAAAACAAGATTATGAAATCAGAGGTCACACAAGGATGAACAGGGCAGAATTGTTCAGCGTTTGAGGCAGCAAAAACCCCTGTGGCACCCAATGAAGTTTTGAATAGTGGATTTTAAAGAAATAAAATTAAATACTCAGCCAGGCAAAATCTGAGTTAAATCCTAGAATCTACAGGGTTTTCTGGAGGCCAAAAGCATAAATGGACGCAGGGAGTAATCACATAGTTTAAGGATAAGAGGTCCTTTAGCAGCTGTTAAATAGGTAACAACTTTCAAGAAGCTTCCAAGTCTGACTGATAGGAAGCTGAGAAAACATTCTGGAAATGTACTCTGGCGTATCTCAGATGAAAAGAAAAGTATATATCTATCTTTCCATATATTCACTAATTCTTTACCCCCAATAAAGCCTCAGGCATTTGTGGCTGCTCTTCTGCATCCAACGGAACTGAGTCTTATGGACAAAATCTGGAAAATCTTGGTAGTGAAAGCTCTAATTCCTTATTTTTAACTAATGCTTGTCCTTAGTGTTACAGTGTGGTTGTGGCCAGTGTAACAGTGCTGAATTTGGAATACAAAGTATCTGGTTGGTTCTCTGCTACCTTCTCGCAAGTTTTACAGAGGGCTCCAGGTCAATGCCAAACTGAAATTATGAAGTTGTTTTTCATCCTCAATGTATCTGTTTTTCTGTTGTTACTTGATACCCAAAGAAAATACTGGGAGCCAAATAATCCTTATTTTTGAACTATGATATCAACTATGATTTCAGCATCAGGCCTATGCTTTGAACAATAACACGTCTAGGAATAGACTGTCTCCTACAAATCTCCAGAACTTCTGACAGACTTCACAATCTGGGTATCGCTGTTGTACATATCTGTAGTTGTTCTTAAGTGACCCTTGATCTTTTTCTTTTTTTTTCTCTGAAACTTGTGAATTTGAAGCTCAAAAGGATGTACAGGCTCAGAAATGTACCTTATCTTTACTGTTCATTAATACTAAATGCATTATCACCGAAGGGTGAAGAAAACAGGTCATGTAGGCAATCACTGAAATTGGCATCTCTTCTCTCTCAAGTGGCCAGGTGACATTTCACTTATGGAAACTGTTAAACAACAGTGTTAACAACAGATTTAGTTTATTTTCTATCTCTTTAATAGAGAACTGTTGTTCCTATCTTGGCAATTAATATTTGAAAGTGAGAGGCATTTGATTTATAAAAGGTTTAGACTGAGTCTGCTTTATAAAGCTAAAAGGGAATAATTATAAAACTTCATGAAAAAGAAAACTGTTTTCAGCAATTTATGAACTGTGAAAAGGCTCTCTTGCTTCAATGGGTGGTAGTTGAAGCCACCATTATTAGGAACAAACTCAAACTGTGAGATTTACATCACCAGTTTTGAACACTCTTTTCCCCTCAGCCCCTCAAATGGAGGAAATCTTATACAGGGTACTGATTCACATGTTTTCCAACGCCATGAAATTATTTGCAGTAAGACTTGTCTGTTATTTACGAGATGGACAATAAAAACGGGGTTTGGGACCATAGAATTAGCACATAGAAGAGATTACTTGTGGGCTTCCAGGTGGTTATGTATATCTAGAGGGTCTCCTTTCATCTAATTTAAAAATTGAAAAGGTTGAGAGCCCTGTGGTCAGTGAATTACAGGCTCATGTGTATTTATATTGTTGTTTGGTGTTACTTATAAAGAAAAAAATCAGGCTGGCTAAGATCTGAACAATACTGAGGCTGTGCTTGCATTGTTTGATGGTAAATGAAAGTTTTAGTGGAATTTTAATTGCTAAATAATAAATGAGTTTTTTTAGGTTACTCTAAATGATGTCTCTTTGGAAGAGATTTAAAGTATCATCTAGAAAATTTTAATCTGATTTAGGTGAGAATCTTTAAGGTGCTTGCAGTTTGTCTGGAACTGCTGGTATTTTGCAACTGTGGTCCCACCAAGTTTGTGCAACAAAGATGGTGTGTGCAAACCTTCAAGCACTGCAAAAATCACAGAGGAATTCTCATCCCTCTGGAATTTCAGTGACCTCTAAGTCTTTTCTCATCGTTACTGAACACTTCTAGATTAGGATTCCAATTGCAAAAAGTGGAAAAGCACCTTTGATTTTATGGTTTTTTGAGTTTGATGCTTGACTATGCAAAAATTAGCCCAAAGTCAATATTCACTTAATATATACAGAATTGTAAAAATACAATGTAATTCCTCATTTGACCCTCAAAAGAATTTTTCAAATTAAATATCTTCATTACTTACTAGAAGAATTATCACATCTTCTCTGTCCTACCACCACCTTCTCCTCCCAAATCTCTTGTTATTGTAATGTACTTTACTGAATGAGGGTGAAGACCTTTTAACAAAGGATTCTTTCTACTATGAGGCTTAAGGAAATCACTTTCTAACATGCCAAGATCCCAGACTATTCAAGGTCTTTAAAATGTGACAAAATCCAACTTGAACTGCAGCCAGAAAGGAACTGGAATCAAATGTGGAACATAATGCAATGAGTTTACAGCAGTTTGTCCATTTTAACGTTATTTCTACATGAAAAGTCTGCTAGAAACTGGGCAGGTACTTTCTCTTCTGGAATTCAGGTGTTCTCAGGATACACTGAAATAATCCTGTATCTTTCTTTTTTTCTTCTCTTTGCCATTGTTATAAACCACCCCCCAAACCAAACAAACCCCAGTCTCAAGAATATTCAAGAGGACAGTCTCCAAATCCATTTCTCACATCACTCCAGTCTTTGATCCATACCAGTCCCTGTGGATAGGAATCATTTAGAGATATTTGGTTACTCCTGGAGGTACATCCCAATGTTAAGCAGATGCAGTCAAGCTCTGAGCTTCCTAGTACAACTGAGAGCCTGGAATTTTAATGTATTCCTAACTAGGTCCTTTGTTTCAAATGACTTTGCTCCCTGGTCTCCTTACACAATCTAGAATATATTTCTCATAGGTAATTGTGTCTCCTTAGACATTTTGCCTAACAAGTATGAGATGCGGACAAAGGTTGCGTGTCTTCATCCAAATGTGTGGAGCTGAATATTGACCAGTTTTATAGCTGAGATACTGTTTCAGCATCAAACTTCTAAGTCTTTTGTTGTTAGAGGAGGATAATTGCACAAAAGCTTTCAATGCAGCTTCATCAGCCCAGGCTGGAGTGGGGTAAAACTGAGAGTTTTAGATTATAACCCAGTGACCCTCAGCAGCCTCACAACTGCACATAATGGAGGCCCTAAAGGGAATAATTTAGATCTTAATAAGCTGGAAAAAGTGTCTGTCTAAGGCTGGCAGTGGATTATCATTAACATATTGCATGTCATTGCATTATATATTTCTAGGTTACCTATGCAGTTTAGGAGTGTAGCAAGGAATTTAGGATATGCCTGCAGTTTAGGGAAATCTGGCTAAATAACATACAAATTAGCGTTTGAAACTTGTTTTTAAAAAAGTCATTAGGATCTAGGGTTATTGACAAGTGACAAAGGCAAATGTTTGATCAAAAGAGCCAGTGTTGAAAGAAATGCCATCTTTTTATGTGTATTACAGGGAGGTAGGTCAATGAGCTGTGGGGTGCTAGCAGGAAAGCAGGTGTTTTTCATATGCTGGTTAATTTACCATTAGTCATTACCTAAAAATACTGCAGTTTGAGTTACATCAGTCTGTCAGATCAGGTGGATGAAATGTTAACTTTAATAAATCTAACCCTGCCCGTGCCTGCTGGAGCTGGGGTGGTAAAGGAGGGGTGGTACCAACAGTGTAGCAATTACCAGGCCCATCCTATGAGCTCAGACAGGTGTAAATGCAGATCATTGTGGCAGACATAAAGCAAAGTTCAAACTGACTCTTCCTTCAGGAAGAATATGTCAAGTGACCACAGTTTTGTCCCACAGGCTCAGATACTCTGTAATGCATCAGTGGGTGTTTGACAATTTTCTGAAGAGCTCTGAATTGTTCATTCATTGTAAAGTTACCCCAAAATAGTAAAGTCCCTTCTGAGAACATACATACAGCTTTTAGTTGTCCATTTTATATCAACATCCCTAGATTTTCATATCACTGAAGTTCCTCAGCTCAACTCACTCTGGTGAAAAGTTCTGTACAAAACCAGCTGCTAAAATAGAGAATAATTTAATGGCAAATGCTGAACAAACAATATTGACCCCTGTAAATGTGGCATTTCCATTTTAGACAGCGTATTTTTTTTCTAAATGTGTATGTACTGCAGAAATCCAATGCACATCATATTCAAAACATTTATTTTACATTTGCTTTCGTGGAAAAGAATCATAAATGTACTCATTTCTATGTACTTATTCAAAAAGCTCAGAAGCTTTTTCATTTTCCTGTCCTTACAAGTATAGACTTACAGCATTTAAGAAGACCAGTAAAGGCATGTTTGTCCTGCTGCAAATGCAGAATCTCCTTCTCTCACACAGTATATTTGCTAATGTTTCAATTTATCTGTTTTTAAGCACTTTATAAATACTTACACTTTGTTTAGCTTGATGTATTATATTTAACTGATATTCTGGAAACTAGCAGTTCTCTTTTCCTCTTATGTCATTAATTCCTTCATTTTCAGTGTAAGGTAATCACTTCCAGTTGTTTCCATTTACATAACTTAGAATAATTCCACTCATGTATTTTTGATCTTTCAAATGTTTTGGGTAATAGCACATTTCAGCATAAGATACAAAGCTGGTGACCTTCAATAGGTTGCTAATTTGTCCCTGAAAACATACTTGGTTTTTTATCTATTACAAATTCCTATACAAATTACTTTTCCCTAACGGTTTCCTGGATATTCTTTCTTGTTTTTCTGCTTCTGCTGCTCTTTCTTCCCACTAATTGAGTTCAAATGCCAGCAGGGATTAACATCCAACCACTTTCAAGGGAGAAGATGTCAAATTTTGGATAAAAATAAGGGTTTGAAAGAATAGAAATATGACTACCCATTATGAGAAAGGAAATATGAACTCACAGTCCTCTGACATCTCAATGATTTTTTCAGAGCTAGAGAGAGCTCAGATGGTTTGATGATCTCTGTGGGATATTCTCTATAATCTGCCGTCAATTACGGAAAATAATTACAAAGTAGACTGGAAATAACGTAAACTGAGTTATTCTGAGCTCAGCAGATTGTTGAGCAGTAGGTCCAGAAATGCTAGAATCCCAGGATAATGGGATTAGAGGCTTTGATTAATTTCCATAAAACATCACTAATGCAGTTTTGGACAGTGCTTTTCAGGGGAGCTGACATGCAAAATACTACCAGGACATATGAATAAAAGCAGTATCTTCTCATGAGTGATTGTTACCATTAAAGACTATTATTCAGAATTTACTGTAGGAGAGCTGATAAATCCAGGCCATGAACTCCATGGCTGTTCCAAATGGCCCTTTAACATATCATCTTTGTCTTCTTCATTAGTTGGGTGTGAATCTGAATTCATTTAACAGCTTGCACATAACACTTCAACAAAGTTAATGCCACAGATTCCATCTTTTTCTCACTGTTTCAGTCCTCATTTTTGAAACACAATTTTATTGCTAACCTTGCTTTTTAGTCTTGCTCTTCTTTGGCCAAATTAGATTTTGAGCCTATTAGCTGTGACAGAGTCCTGTTGAATATCAATCACAAAGGAAGGGAGTCTGTCATGCACAGCATAAGAAACTATTTAAGGGATGATAACATCTTTCACTTCTAGGTATACACTGATTGGAAAAGTGCAAAAGAAATGGTCCCCTTATGGGTACCATTACATAATTGCTTATCACGTTGTGAGGATTTGCACCTTCCTCTGAGACACAGTAAAGACAGACTACTAGGTTTTGATGGGCCAGTAGTCTGACCTGCCATGACAACTCTCTCTGTTCTGATATAAGTGACCTGTCAGTGTCTATACTGGAAAGATGAAAAATTAAGTTATTGTTGAGTGAAGACTACGGTATGTGGAAAGAGATTTCTAAAGGAGCAGTTTTCAGTTGTCAGTGTGCAGTGAACCACTGTTGTGGAAATGAGGCAATAAATGGCAGCAATCTAGGTAAAGCAATTTACTGTAACTGAAGTTCAAATATTTAGCTTTATTTACTTAGTTATGTGAGAAAGCACTGCTCTATGAAATAAAGATAAGGCAACTCTTTTAGGGACACAAAACTTAAACTGGGAGACTGTTTGGGGTTAGAGTCATTCACAGACTAGTTGCAGTTATGCAAGCGGTAAGAATTTCTCAGCACTTCATAGTACAATATTTAGAATCCAGAAAAATTGATTGGCAAGCCCTCAATAATGCATTTCCTGAGGCAAATGCATAAGGATATGCATGGAAGTTGATCCTGTAGACGATGTCTAGTGGGCATGGCTGATTTTCTCAATATAAGAGCTCTTAAGGGTCTTTGTAATTGTAATGTAATTGCATAAGTGTGTGCATAGGTGACTTGTTTATTTGAAGAGCTGAGCTCCGTGAGATCCTGAGTGCTATCAGCACTGTCAGCTCTTAAATAGAGTTTTGCGAGGGCTCTAAATGATAAGCAAAACAAAAGACATCGCTGTTGTAGTTGATTTTACTTATGAAATTACCCATTTTTTTTATAAACCGAACAAAATAAATCCAGCATCAAATGTGCATCAGGTACCACCTTTCTTAAGGACTGGTAATTCCTGCTAACTATGTGATTTAGGTGGAATGAAGAAACAACAGAAATAACTGCCTGAAAAACATTGTAAGTTTGATGGATAGTAAATTTTATTTAGGGCATTGTTTTGGTACCCACTTTTCAAAGATCAGAAAGGTTCTAATTTGTCACAAAAGGTTTCCATCAGATACGTCCTGTTTGATGTGACAGTCTGTTCCTTCCTTTGGCTTTGTGGTTGATTCAGTCAAACAGTTCATGCTACATCCTGTCATGTTGTCCAACCAGAGACTTCACAAACAGCACCACCATGTTCTGGAAAGGCTGAGTACTGAAAATACTGCTTAAGAGGAGCATTTGAGTGTAACTTGTTCTAGCAGACACTTGGTTTGATTAAGAAAAAAAATGTACCATTTTTCTGTCATAGAGAATATTATCATATTCCTTAGAGGGAACTACATTTAAAATGATAGCAAAGGAGGCAGTTTTACAATATTTATTTTGAAATGGATATTTTACATATTATAAATGCTTTTGGTACATGAATAATATAAACTGGTTGTATCAAGGAATCTGATCTGGTTGTTTTTATTCTTTCTAGATTTTTCCATCATTTAAATAATAATAAAAAAATCTTTTAATATACTGTTAGACCCCTTTTATTCTTTTAAATCTTTTGTAACTCTTTACAAAGATACAGTAAAGCTGTTGTTACAGAAGTAAATGGGGTAGCCTGGGGCTGAGAACTGATGTACCTCTGATTTTAGAGTAATGGAACTCAGTGCTTAACTCTTCCATGGATATTATCTATATGACCTTTGTCAAGTCAGTTTGGCCATGGTCTAGCAAAAATTTAAAGATTTATGCATTTAGAAGCTAACATTTATTTACTTTAAGGCGCATCAAGGTGCTAATTGCACTGTGCCTGTTTCTTTCTTCCTCTTACTTTTTTAGTTTAGACAGCAAAAGCCCAAACGACCTTTCAGTGTGTATAAACTATATCTAGAACAAGTGAGTTCCTGGTCCCTGCTGATTCCACGGAAATGCTCTTACACATCCTGCTCCCTGCACTCCAGTTGACCCTAATGGAAGTGCTTGCAAGAATAATTTGAGCTCCTTGTATATAATCACAGAGGAAAATTGTATTGCCCTGGGAAAAAAAGAATGGGCCCTCCTTTCCTTGCAGGATACACGTTCTTCATTGTGGTAGGTTTGATCTCTCAGTGTAGCCTTCTACTCTCTGACCTCAGTGTCAAAAATCTTCCTTTCTGTTGTTGGGTTTTCTTTAAACTTGTTCCCAGATGTCTGATGCAACCAATGGCAATAAAAGAAATCAAACAAAAAAATTTAGGATACTATTAGGAGTCACAGAAATGATTCCCTGAGCTGTCCATTGATTTAAATAAGTAATTTGCCAAAAGACATTTAATGGACTGTTTTAAAAGTAAAATCAGCTTCGTCAGTGGTGGTTTTTTTTGTTTGTTTTTCCTGCCTCATTATCTCAACAAATACGTTGTAATAGCACTTTCTTGTATTATGGATGTACATGCAGTTCAGACCTCTGTAAACCTCATAGTATCACTTACTATTGAATGACTGTATATGCTAGTTGAATATGTAGCATAACATTTTATAGATGTGCTATGAAGTGTTTTTATAAATATAAAACCAGAGGAAAAATCAAGGAGTACAAACCAGTTTAAAGCTCAGTTAAAATGAGAGCTCTTCTGAATTGTCAGTGAAATTTTCACAATTCTTGTTTAGAAATCTGAATTCTGTGAATGGTTGCTATGGCTTTTAACTCCATATATTAAATGTGTCACTAAGAATATGCCTGAATTTGGTGGAGTCAAATTCTACAGCAAGAGTTTATCCCGGTCAGAAGTGCCTGTTAGTTAAAGTCATTATGCACTTGGACACATGCATGTTTATTCATATATATTTATGCCTTTGGAGCAATAACAGACAAAAAGAAATGTGTGAAATTAGACTAGGTGAGAACAAGAAACAACTTCTTTACACCTAGGCAAGTAAGTTACATTTGTGCATCAGCACTCCAGTCTCCTGCCTTTCCCTTGGACCTCTCTGTAACTGAGTCTGTAATAGGACAGGTACTTTGTTGCAGGAAGATTGCATCATTCTCTCAAACGGTGATAAATTAATAGATATCTTGTCAGAGATGACAGCAGCAAGCCGTCTGCCTCTGTGTATAAAGTACTGGAATGTTGCTTAGTATGGTAATTTTATCTTAAAAATTAATCTAATTCTAGGGTTTTGCTGAAGAATCAGTTATACCAGAAAACACTGATGCAAGTTACATCTTCAGTCTTACAGTTTGGATCAAACCTTTGCCCTGCTGTTTATTATTTGGTATCCCTACTTTGTTCCCCTACTCCCCAGCTCTTTGGCACAAACTGAGATCTGAAACAACACCCTGAGCTCCTAGAAGCTCTAAAATCATACTAGCGTCATTGGGGCCTTCTAAATGAGTAGCCTTGTTGGCAATAAAAAAAAAGGTATTCTTTGTGTTGAGAAAGATTCCCGCAAGCCATGATCAATCTGGGAAATGCTGCTGGATCCATGGATGTTAATGGTTCCATTAGGCCCTGCATTTATGTGGTACAGTGTCCCTGTCTGGTCATTGTCTCTTGTGTTTTTTTAAAGCAAGCAACATGTCTCTCAAATACAGAAGATTAATTTTGCTTGACAGCCCCAATTTTTTTCCCTTTTTTATGTTTCTGAGGCTAATTCTGACCATTGTGAATTTTCCAAAACACACTTTTGATTTTTAAAAGTCCTTCAGTTCATTAAACCCTGACAGCTTTCATGTTGCTCCTTTGCACACTGGCAGCACTAATGTGCTGCTCCCGAGAACATCCACAAAATATAAATTAGTATGACAACTTCTCTAAAAAGCAAGATACTTGAAATTGCACGTGGCTCCTCTGCAGTTTGACAGCTTTGGCTTTGGATGTGCATTGGATCTGCCTGGGGCAGAGTTAATTTTCTTCCTAGCAGCTCAGAGGGTGTTGTGTTTCGTTCGGATCTGTGACTGGAGCAGTGCTGGTAACCTACCAGAGTTTGGCTGCTGCTGAGCAGTCCTTGCACAGGGACAAGGCTTTCCCTTCTTCCTGCTCTGCTTCCTCAGTGCAGGCTGGGGGTGTGCAAGAAATTGAGAAGGGACACAACCAGGAGAGCCACCCAAAATGACCAGAGGGATATTCCATGCCAGATAATGTCATGCACAGCAATGCTTACAAACCATGGGAAGGGGGCTCTTGGGGAGGTGGCCATTGCTCTGAGACTGCTGAGCATCACTGTACTTGAGGGAAGTGGTGAGTGAGGGCCTTTGCAACACTTGTTTTGGGTTTTTTCTTCCACTTTCTTTCACTTATTAAGCTGACTTTATCTGGATCTGTGAGTTTTATCACTTCTCCCTAATCTCTCCAGTCCTACTGCTGGGGCAATGAGGGAGTGGCTGTGTGGCGCAGCTGCTGGATGTGGTCAACCCACCACAAGAAGGAATTTGGGAGGAAAGGACTGGGGAAGAAAATGAGGGCCCTCATTATTATAACATTTCAGGCTCTGTCTACTATGTGGAAATACCCATATGTCTAGTCTACCATGACAAGATATCAGAAACTCTTGCCTCTCTTACTGTATGATTTACCTGACTAACTTCTTAAGAAATCCTATTGTGCAGGAAACTACCATATTTATTGTCTGGTTATCCTACAAAAAAGCAATGACATCTTATACTAAGAAAAATATATGAATGTCAGAGTTGGAGACTAGGAAGAGACTTGAGATAAAACTTGTTATATTTACATAAAATTATGCGTTAGATAACTTAAAATTGTTGTTCGTGTAAGAATTGTAAAGAGATTTGATGAATGACTTAAAGCATCACACTTAGTATTAATAGGAGGTGGTGCTGAAAGGAGAAATATAATACTAGAGAAGGAATAATAGTGAAACAGCTCAGTTGAGGTAGTAACCAGATTTATTTTATATTTTTGCTAAGAACTATGGGATAAAATGATGCCCCAGTGATGGAGAAGACTGAATTTCCCAAAAGGACTTGCACATGTATGAGAAAAAGCTAAACTACCTCACTTGTAGAATTATATTTCAATTTAGTAATATCAAATGCAAAGTCCTGATTCAGGTACATAAACAAAAAAAAAAAGTTTGCTGTCAGCTGAAAGATTACCTATCTAAAATTCAGTAGTAGAGAAGTCTCAAATAAGACAGGCCTGACTGTATGATGCAGCCCTGAAAAAAAACAGTCTTTGCTGAGTAGAGTGAGCAGAGATGATCCATCCTGGAAGATCTAGACACAGTAATATATACTGTTCTCACTATGTGCAGGTGCTCCTCTTTGAGAAGGACTAATTAATGCTGGAATGTAAGCCAGGAAAAAGGCAAACAGTCTAGGATGAAGTCTTTTTTATCATAAGAAAGCAGGAATAAGATAACTTGGTTTGTTTAAATTATCAAAGGAAAGGCTTAAAGGAAATGCAGTTGGTGCATACAGATGTATTGGCTGAAAAACACCAGAGGGGGAAAACAACCCTTTAACTAAAAGAAAAATCTGGCATAAAAACAAACTGGGACACAATGACATTTAGGCAGGAAATAATTTCTATATGTCAGATGTTTGAGGTTCTACATTGTCCTTCCTCTCTCCCCAGATAGTTTTGGAGATGTTCTTTAATCAGTTTATGAAGGGGATTGTGTGACACAGCTGGCTGATAGCAGGGACTGAATGTGTTAATTTAGGAAGTCCATTCTAGCAAGTTGTGTATCGTATTGGTAGTTTCTTCTCGGTGCCAGAAGTAGGAAGCACAGCGTGTGAGGTGTATACAGGTATTTCTACTCTCACAGAGATCTGTCATGCTGTCAACATTATCTGTACTGAAACCACTCACCACTCAGAAGGTTCAGAAATGCCAATTGCAATTGTTACAACTCATTCAATTTTCCATTTCTGGGAAGCGTGCCTTATCTTTATTCTTAGCATTTGGAAGCTTTTAGCCTGATCAACAGGCTTACATGAAGTGTCATTTCTTTTTCAGTTTTTCCCTTTTTCTGGCCCTTTGGATGTTTTGAGAGTCTGAGATGTACAATGTGTGAAGCCCATATAATCAGGAAGGACATGGCAGCCTTTCCATTAAGTGTTTTAGGCAGACATTCCCTTGGAAGGCAGAGTCCCTCTTAGAAAGTGCAGGATAAGTGCACAAAGACCTTTTTTTTTCTTTTTATGTAGTACACTTTTCCCTGAAGCACCACTGCCTACTAGTGCTCCCAAAGTCACACAAATACTCTTGATTTACTCTGTTACATCTGTTTACTAAGTTTGGTTATTTTTGTGAATGCCTTTCAAAGGGCAGCTGATGTGAGGCATCTTTAGCATGACAGGCAGGCTTCCAGAACTGACCGAGTGTCTGGGCTAAGGTCTTAGTAAAGTAGTGCTTTGGATATCCTTAAAAACTGTCAGTAGCACTTTCCAAATCCTGAAAAACATTCTTCTCATCGGTTGTGTGGAGGAATCATGGAAAACTTGTGAGTGCATAGGCAAGCAAATCATGTTGTCTCAGTTCTTTCCTCTCTCTACAAAAATTAACATGGAAGAGTTCTGATGTCCTAAAGAGGTTTATAAAAGGTGGAGCATGTATCTCAGGAATATGGAATATATTGTGTTTGTAGATGCTTGTCATGAGAATCTACAATTCTTTCACTTGCTGGTTTTCCCTACCAAGCAATCCCTGTGATCAGAGAAAATTCTTTCGCTCTTTATTTAAATCAATGTCTCATCCATTGGGGTAACTTGCTCATCAGGTTAAGTTGCTAATAGCAACTTTTCTTGAGTGGAGGGAGAGAAGTTTTTCTTTTTATATAAGTAGTTTGATTTAACCAAGTGGTGTAATTTGGCTAAGGGGAGAAAGAACAGGTAACACATGCATAGACCAAAGAGTTTATTTAAAATACTATCAGTGGCTGTAGTCAGGAAACAAGGTGAACAGACAGAAAAAAACTGACTTGTAAATAGGTCTTCGGGAGGTTATAACTCAAGTTACATGTATTATTCAGGTAGTAATAAAGCCTGGAATCTCCATTTGGAGATAAATATTTAATTGTGCAAGGCACTGCACAGGTAAAATACAGAGGGGAGGGGTCCACTTACCCAATCACCACTTTCCCAACAACCACTTTCCCAATTTAATGAGAAAATGTGTGCAAGAAAGAAACACGGGACTGCACCATAACAATGAGCATTTTGAAACCATTGTTAAGATTTCTGATGACACAATGTAGCTTTGCAATCTTAGTTTCTATACTTCAACACTCCCTATGTCCTGTTAGTGAGTCATGCCTTTATTTTACAGGAACTGAACAAAATGTACCTCAAAGGACGAGCAGGTGGAAGCATGATGGGTGTTTTCAGGCTCGCCATTTGCAGAATTCCTGTTCCTTTTAGGTCAGATTTGTTAGATAATCAAAGTTCTTATCTATTATCTTTGATTTAGTTCAATATTTAGCATCCATTTAGGTTGTTTATCTTTCTTCAGAGTCTTTCTAATGCCAGGGAGCAGCTAATACGTGAGTCAGATGAGCAGGGACCCTGCAGAGTCTGATTCACCTGCTCATATCCTGCTCTCTCAATGACTTGAATGGATATTCTGCTAAGAGCAGCCACTGAGATAACCTGGCAGGCAAATAATTTAATCACTGTCATTCATTTTCTGGCTGCTTAATGTTAAAGGGACAGGTGAAAAATAAGGATGAAAGGAGGCAAAAGCTCTGGTTTTGGCTGCTGGTTTTTATTCCTTTCAGCTGCTCTTACAAGGACCTTATTATTTAGTCTAGCCAGTAGGGACTTGTGATTTAGAAGACATGACAATGGATCACAGATAATCTACATAAGCAGCATAGGGCATCACTGAGAGTACATTCATCTGTTATTTTAATCAATTAATTCGGGAAAAATTATGATGAAGTAGACCACTCTCTCAGCTTTACCTTAAGTTTTCACAGTAGAGGCAAGTCAATAACCAATTTTTCACCCACCAGCTATTTCTCTTGGTGGACTTTAACAACAGCTTTAGGTCTTAATTTGAGAATACAAACACTAGTAAAACACAGAAGTGATATCCTCCTCACAAGTCTGTGGGCATGGCCCAGGTGAGTCCCTGAGTTATTTACATTTGAGTAACCAAGACCACAACCCCTCTGTCCTCTGCTGGCAGTGGTGGAGGCTGGGGAAGGGTGAATGCAGCTCACAGTACAGTGTGAGGTTAATGCTCCCCCTCTGTTGAATGTTTAGGATGCAGGAATTATGGGACAGGAGAACAAACTCCTCTCTTGATTGTTTCACTTAAGCGTTTCTCTGGGGCATGTATCACACTAGAAAATGCAAACCATAATCCAAGAAATAAATGTTATAAATAAGTCCCGGGAGAAAAGTTTTGCTGCCGTTGTCTGCAAATAGTGCCATTATCCATAAATAGAGGAAGCAAGTGGAGAATGCACGGGTGAAATACTTTGTGGTTATTTAGTTTTAGTACCTTGTATGCCTCTCTGTCCCCATTCTTTGCTATGATAATTGCAAGGAGTTATAGTGAATGGATCATTAATTACTATACATACTGAATGCAACCAGGGTAGGGAGCGATGTTAAACATTTGTGTGTCAGTGTTTGATGGCAGTGTAAAACCATGACAATAAAAAAATGTGGGTTTTTTTTTCCCTTAAAACAAGACACAAAGATGGTTGATACAAAGGCGTGGTGTTAATTGCTTGTTGCATGGTACCCCTGTATGATCCCATTTAAGAACTCTTGTTCCACCTGTATGGTATGGAGCTGGCAGTTGCTAATCCACTCTCGCAGATAAGAAGTTATTTTGTGCTTTTCAATTTATTTTTTTTGGGTAAGAGGTATAACGGCATATCCCCAAGAAGTTTATTTTGCTGTGCTGGTGGCTCACACAATGCTGCTAATTGTTCTGTTTACTAAAGCATCTCTAGCCTCAGCATCTGTGAGCTGCTGCCACTGACTGGGTGCATGAAATAAACCGGGGTGATAACATCAGACTTTTGTTGTTTCTAATTTGGCTCATGTGTACTTACAAACGTCCTGTGACTTTATACCAACTCACAGCTGTAACAGTTGTTTTCAACTGTATCAGGAAAGCTGGTTTAAGTAGGATTGGCATAAAGCCTTCTGGATACAGTCTTTTGAATCTACTTTCAAGGTTTTTGCCTATAACAAACAACAGAGAAAAAAACTTCCAAGTGCTCTAAATGTAGCATGAACATCTGTTGACTTCAGAAATGAGCTAAGTAATGGAAATGTCTTTTCTGTTATGTGTCTTGGAACCAGAGAATACTTAAATTGCTTTTCTTTTTCAAGTCAATTCTAATACCTGCATTTTGGATTTGAACACATGTCAAGGGACACTTCTAATGGTCATTTCAGCTGTGTCTAGAAAAAGGCACAGAGATTGGCAAGGGGGGGGGTGGTGGGTATAGGGAGGGAAAGGGCAAGATTACAGTGTCACTATTCTGGTCTAAAAATCTCCAGTCACTGACTATTTCTTGGCCGCCTCTCCTGGTAAATGTCAGTGTGCAGACACTGATCAGACAGTAGAACGCTTAGGAGTTTATTTTGAGTTAATGGGCTGGTGGAAGTTGAAACTGCACAACATGACAAAGAAAACTATTTTTCTTTTCAGAAGTATCAATTTTCACAACATAGCCACACCTTAGGAAAAGAGGAGGAGAAATGAACTCAATTTGTGGGAATCTCCTATATACAGTTGCCAGGAACAAGGAAAGAAGGGAAAACAAGAGCAACTCTTATTTGAAGAAGTGTGTTTTGATGTACCTTCTGTATCACAATGACTCTAGCTCTACACAGAATTGATTAACACCATGCGTTTGAAAAGGAAACCCTAGAGACTAGGCATACTTTTCTTTAGCCAAATGTCCCAAAACACTGCGGATAAGGGACTTGGAAAAAAATTCTATATACATCCTATTATCCTGAAGGCAATGAAATATCAATGAGGATAGTGCAGTAGGAAGTGTGGCCTGAGAGGAGAAAGAATATTTCATTCAAAGCCCCTAAAATCACTTCAATATTTATATTCAGCACATTCCCAGAAAACAGACTGAAGGAGGAATCAAATAGAGTTTTATGACTTCATAACTTTTACAAGTCTTTTTAAAGCTCTTAATTATTATTCACTCTTCAAAGACAGTCTACGGCATTACAGAGTATTAAAGGAGCAGTCTGGAAAAAGCAAGCTTTGAGAATCAATTACTAGAAAACAAGAGTACAAAATGCATTTATCAGTTACCTTATCAAGACTGGATAAGGATTGATTTGGAGAGAAGTGTCTGCCTTCATGACATTCACTGCTGATAAATCACCTGTCAGAAACCCTAGGGGAATGTACCTGTGACTAAAATTAGTGCACACGTAGTACAAATGACGTCCATGGCCCAGGTTGGTGGAAAGCAGTGTCCTTATCATTGCTACATCTTCAGCATAAGTCAGGGTAAGTAGTATCCATACCCTGTAGTTCCAGGTTGCTTCTGAATGCTGTAGTCTCTGAATAATATCTCGTAATTTACCCAACAAAAGAAGTCCCTAAGAGGACTACATGGTATCTTCCTATTTCTCCCCTTCTCAGGGCCAACATTCTGCTTGACAAATTAATGCGGGATATGATTTAACTTTCAGGTTTTAATAATTTAATTTTGTGTATGTTTACTGCAATGTTCTAAGGTTTCCATTAAATATGTATTTATATTCCTCCCTGCCCCTCCATTCATTGCCCCTTGTTATAGAAGTGTTTGTGTCTGGGAAGCAGGGATTGGTCAGTATTGTGGGAGTTGTTCTTGTCATGAGTGGACTTATTTAAAGGAGAGCTTGTCTTGCTATCTTCTCTAAAGATGCCTGGACTCTGAAATCATCTAATTTCCTTTGCAATATTCATAGTCAGATCCTTCTGACCAACGATGGTCTATGCTTAGCTCTCATGTATGTCACCCTGACCTCTGAAATCTCTTATTACAAGTCAGCCAAGTGTAATACCTTTAAAGGAAAGTTTTTAATAGTAAGAGGAGCGAGGTAAGAATATGTGTGCATGTGCATGTATGTGATGTGGGAGACAAGGATCAAAGGAATTAAGTGATATCTGGTCTCCATCAGGAAAAGCAAACTCTGCATGACTCAGGAGGTACCTTCCAAACCTTTCCGTATTCTTAGTTTGAATGGCAGCTTCATATTGCAGTTCTTTTTTAACAACAAACTTTGGCATAAAATTATGTATTTTTTAGCACTAACACATTAACAGCAATCATAGTAGCAGCTCTGTCAGGGATGTGTAGAAGCCTTTGCTACAGGAAGAGTTGCTATATGCAGTTTGCTGTAGTGACTGACAAATGGATTGACTGAAGAAAAAACATATTGGGAAGAAAGAATATGTGACCTAGACTTTATATGTTCAAGCTACTAACATCCCCTGGTGTGGCCCAGTGGGACAGGGGAGGAAAGAACAAGATGAGATTGGCCCCAGTGTGTACTGGTAGCAAAGCCAGCTGTTGGGCTGTGGGATATAAGCTCCTCGAGAAGTTTTGCCCTGAGGTTCAGAGCTAAGGCCCTTGGAATGTTTCTAGGTGAACGTGGCTCAGCTTGTGACCTGTGTGATGCTTTCATCTGGCTCACCACTTCTTCCCTGGAACAGCCAGGGAGCAGCTGACGGAGGGAGGGAGCAGCCCACACGGCTGAATCAGCCCCCCAGGCCTGCCACAGAGACAGGCACTGGAGTCTGTTGTTGCTGCTGAGGGTGGGGGGCTGCCAAGAGTAACCCCAAGTCTTGGGGTGAGGTCGTGGCAGGAACAGGATGATGCTTCTGGTGATCACTGCTGGGAGGGCTGGGGAGAGAGTGCCCTGGTGTGGGAGTGGGGTTTGTGGAGCTCAGAGACAGACATGTCTGCAGGTAGGTAAGTGGGGAGAAGAGTCTTCATTCCCAGAGCCTTAAGCTGGCCACAGAAGAGCTGAAGGCTGCAATGTTCCCTCCAGTATCCTCCCAAATGTGCCTGAGGAGCCAGTGTCCTTTTCCTCCTCTTTTTTCGTCATATGGGCCTGCCAGACCAACAATCACCTCAAGTAAAAAGGAGCTCCAGGAGGTAAGTCTTGAAGGAACTTTGACTTAGTAGGACCACTGGTTAAGACACAGCAATAGATGCTGCCCCTCTGTGCACAACCTGTATGAAATCAGTGGGAATCAAGGATTTGACTCTGCATGACTGATTTTCCATGCTTATTATTTTACTACAATGTAGCCAGGTGAGGACACTCAGCTGCCAGAATAGTCTCTGGAAGGAAGAATCTACACCACTTAGAGATGACTCTTGTTTGCTTTTTGAGTCTTTTTTGTTCTGCTTTGCTTTGCTAGTACTTGCTAAATGCTGGACTGTAATTGTAATGGGAGTTTGTCACACTGGAACAGGAATTTGAGAGATTCATTCTGGATTTACTGGGAAGTTCTTGTGGATACTCTGCACATCCAGAAGAAATAGATTGAGGTAGACAATAAAAGACGTTGTTCATTAAAAATATGAATCTAAGACACAAATGAAAACTTCTCTTCTTCCATTTGCAGGCTTGATTGGGAAACTAAAATTGCTGAAAAAGAGGAGATACTGTTCTCTCCTTAACCACAGGATTTTTTTAAATGCAAGTCTCCTGACTATTTGACACAATTATTTGGATTTCCCTTAATAATCCCCAAATATTTCTAAACCTTTGAACAAAGGATTTGATTGTAGGTGAGTTTCAATAACAGCTCTGTACATTATGAACAGCAGCATAAACATTAGTCACATGAAAAATACAAAGCTCTCCATCTATTTTAGACATTGCAGATTTATTTACAAAGTCAGTCCCAACCCTTGACTGTGTGTGTATTCAGACACACTAAGTGTACACAGATTGTATGAACTTGTATCTATCACCTGGCACCAGAGCGGGGCTGAACCCACAAACACTCAGCCACTTGTAGCAACTTCAGTCTTTTTTTATCGTGTGTTAAATGGGATTTGAAAGGCTTGATCTTTAGACTGAGAAAGAATGGAATTAAAAGTATCCTTGTTTCTCCCTCTTTTTCCCCCTCTCCTCTGTCTGCTTCTTTCCAAGGATTTATATTCAGATTGGAACCATAAGTGGTTTCATTCTGTCCTCAGATCTCCCTGTCCCAGAAATATCGTGGCTACTCAAAAAAGCCTGAGATAAAGTGCTTGCATTGAATAGTGCTATGAATTAGTGATGCATGATGATGATAAAGAATAAGGGATGTAAAAATGCATGTGTAAAATAGTAAAAAATTTGTAGTTCTAAGCTAAGTCCTTTTTCTTTGTAAATATTTTTTATTTAAACTGAAATTGTTATAGTTGTTTATTTCATGACCAGAATCTGGTGTATGATTCATAACACTATCAAAGCAAACAAGTGCTAACTTTGTGATTACTCCCTACCTTATTAAATAATTTAGAAATCACTTTATTAACTTTATAAATTAAACAGTAACAGTGGCTTCTGCAAATAGCAAAATCTCTTTAAATTGCCTTTGGGAATATTTCCCAAGAGTTTCTCTTTGTTAGTCATTCCATAACAAGAAATGGTCTTTTACTTTTGACCAGCTGCCACATTGAGAAGCACTGAAAGCTGCTTCTAACTTTTCCCAAGATTGTTTATATACCAATGACTGAGACAAAATCAGTGCTTTTTTGTCTATGTAAAAAATCCTATTTTAGATCATGTAGGTTATATATGTATATCTATCTATTTTACATAACAAAGATACACATTACCCTGTCACATTTTCTATGATTTCTATACCTCTCTCTCATATTTCCAAAGGCAAAGTTTTCTCTGATGATTTAAATAGAAAAATGTGCTTTCTTTTAAGATCATGTTCACGAAGACATTAAGAGTATGCATTTGAACAGTTCCTCTAAGTTTTATACACACAACACACATAATTGTTTTACAGAGTAATTTCACAGTATTCATTTTCCTACATGTAACACATATTTAGAGATGGTTGTTTGTCTCTTCTTCATCTGAGGCAATACATGGCAAGAATTTTCAAAATCAAAACAATATCTACTGGAATACAGGCAGCGAAAGCAAATTTTTCTAAGATCAGTAGTTCTATGGCAGACCTTACCAGCTAAACTCCTCCAGGCCTGGCAACCCTTAGAATCCAAGCAGGCAGTTTTTCCAGAGATCTCTGCATTGGGAAGTTTAAGAGCCCAACTCTGAGGAGCCAGTAACATAATGCTACTGGGGGAAGAAAGCTCATGTCACATATGAAAAATGTTTTGATTATTTCCTGTCACTAGATCAGTTGCATCATCCAAGCCAGACATACATTCCTTTCTTTGGATTATTCATTAAATGCTCAGTGATTTTTTTTTTCCCAATGTCTTAAGCTTGGAATGCTTACATTTAAGCAATCTATTTCATTTAGTACCAGAGGGCTAAGTGCTGATTAGTGACTTCATGACTGTGGTCACTTTATGATCTCTTGGTTTCAAAATCTGTACCTTTCTCTGTGGACAATCATGTTCTTCCCTCCTCCATGACCGTAGGCAGTACACGCTCACTCTGGGATCCCAAGCTGTCAGCCTGGGGTTTTTTTTCCATACTGGTGTAGAATGGGGATGTAACCCAAACCCAAGAACAGGTTGCTACACTGGTCCTGAAGGTCCAACAGAGGTTGCTGATAACAAGTTGGGGTCTTTGTCTTAAAGCTGGCTGCTCCCATGCTCCTGTGGAGCTACAATGCTGAAGAGTGGAATTCTGCCTGCTTAGGACAACGTGCATTGGGTGTTGTGGTACACAGTTCAAAAGAGCAGCAAATGATTTAGTCTGCCAGTTTTCCTCAGCTGTCAAGAGTCAGACTTCCTATACAACCTGTGGTGAGAAATAGTCCTGACACGAAAACAAAGCCAGCCAGACATGGTGCTTAAATTTGGCACTCCAGCAATCCTGTATCTCAGCTCCCTGGTTTTGAAGGGGAGACAAATATACTTCCTGCAGATTTTATTTGTGTTTGGGAGACTGTATCCCTCAATGCATAGAAATTGCAAAGGCACAATCTGCTTCTGTAGATTGTGCCTTTCGACTTTGCCTTTCTACTGTACTCAGGAGAAAGATCTGCATTTCAGATTTGTGAAGTCTTCTAAAATATATTTTTAAAACACTTTTTGAGTATGTAATACAGAGATAAGAACTAAGAAATACTCTGTGAGTTGTCACTTATTGTTTCAAGTTTTGGCATCAATCCTGAAGCCTTCATGCAGGCAGATTTCTGGGAAGTGGGAATTCAAGTTCACTAAAGGTAAAAATGGTTCTACAGTATATTATTTAATTCAGTTTTTGAGGGAAATAATGCCACCTTTCCCACTGCTCTGCGTGGTACAGCTGCTGCTACTGACTTTTAGTGGTATTTTGAGGTGACTTAGGAAAAAAGCAAGGAAAAGGAAAATTAAATTTTATGTTAAAATTTAAAACAATGTGAAGGTATTTTAAGTACAAATCATTAAAAAATACATTCAAGTTTATCTAGAGAATTATGCTCTCCAATCATGGGAACAAATAAACAGTGTGGGTTTCGGAACATCATGAGACCTGTCAAAAATACAGCCACTGAGCAGGAAACAAAAAAATCATTCATTCATCAAATCCACTGTGAATGAGCTGCTAGATCACAACTAAAATGAAATTATTGCAGACTGTTTTGTTTAATAATTTAGACAAATCCAGAAATGGAAGTCCTATTTCTTTTCTTGTCTAGTAGCATAAGTCTGTTAAAAATCCTAATCTTCTTGAAACCAATGAGAATTTTACTCTTGATTGCAGCAAGGTTATGGATTTACTCCCGATTCTCACTGCTGTAAAAGGAATATCAGCACAAGTGAGTCCAGATGCTAAAACTGCTCATGCAGCAATGAAAGAGAATTACTGGAAACTGAACAGTTTGATAAGCACTCAGCAAGGAGGAAAGACAGGTATAGAAGCCAGTAGCTGCCACATGGAGTAGATGACATGCCTGTGATGGGAGGGAGAAACAAACACATTTTCACAAGAACTGAGCCTCTTCCACTGTAGGTGGGAAAATGAGCAGGTTTGTGAGAAAGAAGAACAAACTATGATTCACAGCCTCTCCCAAAAGGAGAGTGAAAGTGTGGGGAGAAATAGAGGAAGGCATAGTATTTTATAAATTCACTAGGACTAAAACAATAAAGGGACAGAAAAGCAGCCCCCGTGTTACACAGACAATGGTTACATTTTCTGTGGGGAACAGAGCGACAGAAGGCTGAATTTCTGTCTGTTCTGTATTTACAGTAGCAAACCATCAAAGACTGTTTCATATAAAATAAGGAACTGCGATTTGATCTTTGTTTTGTTAGGGGGGAAAAACACCAAACACAAAACCACAAGAAGCTTCCTCTACCGTTTACTAAAGTGAACCTCCACAAACTATTACTTATTTCAGTTGGAACAGGCCCACAAGAAATTTGTTGCTAGAAAGGAAGTATCATGGGAATCACATTCATAATCAAGGAACTAAAATTTCCAGTTACTAATGCAGAACAAGAAGCAGTAACAAGGACTATGAACATGATGGTATTAAAAATTCTCTTTTGCCCGAGGGCTGTCCAGAATGCTCTCTCAGAGAGGAGAGAAATTTAATTGCCATAATTGCCATGAAGTGCATATGGCCCAAATGATTGTGTTGGAGCTGCTACTGAGTGTTTCTGCTGGGAGAGAGTTTAATAATTTATAAAGATCCAGTTTCAGTAGCAGCTTTTATGGTTCTTAGAACGGTATAACCTTGGTTAAAGGTTCAAGCAGACATTTTATAGGTGTAGAGTGAAGCACAAACATTTTAGAAGGATGCATATAAGCCACCTTTGACCATCCATTTTGTTCCCATTAATACTTGGTTTTGAGGAAGGTGAAATTCCAGCTAGTCCGCGATCTGCATTTAATGCCCAGGAAATTCAACATCCAAACTTTTTAGTGGATATCTGAATGTGCGAGTTTTTTACCGTTTCTAGTCAGGCTTTGAGGTTTCCCAGTTCTCTGAAGAACAAACAGTCGTAGCTGGAGGCGCTGAGTGGGGCAGGCCACGTTTACCGGCAGGGATAGTTTTTCCTGTTGTGTTTACATTTGACAGTGACATCTGGTGACCAGTTATTTAAGTGCAGGGGCTTCAGGGCTCCTCTGTGTTCTACTTTACCTCCACTGTGATATAAAGTCCATAATCTGAAGCCAACGACTCTTAGTCACTCTCATGTCGCTTCTCATGTCGCTGGCTGGATGCCTTCCAGAATGGATATAGCAAGTTGGATTAGAGAAGTTTAAGGCTTTCATAGTTTTTACTGAAGTCTCTGCATTATGCTTTCATCCCTTGTAGCGCCTGTCTGGTGTAAATACATTAAAGGAGCAGAAGTAAATCCCTGAGAATTTGTAATAATCTTCCCGCTTACTTTTTGTTTATACTGAGATGCTTGGAAGTAGGGACCTGCTCACCTCTTGTTCTGGTAAACATGACAGAGAAGACTATTCCTAGTTTCTAAACTATAAAACAAATCTCATGAAAATGTTGAAGAAAATAAGAGCAAGTAAACAGTAAACATATACAGGTGTTTGTTTCAGACAGGCTTTGACAGGCTTTGCCCAGGATAGGGAGAATGTGGATAAAGGCACACATAGGTTATAGGCAACCTTTTCATTCAATGAGCAGTGGATATCCCTTTCCAGGCTGTTCAGAGCCTGCAGTAGCTCCTCTCCTGCTCACCAACTCATCTTGCCTGTTCCTTGGGTAAAGCTGGGAAAGGAATCTTGTCTTTTTCTAAGGCTAATCAATAAAGTAAGCTGTTCATACACTGCAGAAGGGGAGCAGCTTATTTATCCTTTCAGGCCTGATTTATGTTTCTCCTCCTTTTCCAAGATGAAAAAGACAGAGTCAGAGATACAAGCCTTGACTGCAGCCTCAGATCTTAATGTTCTTGAGTCTGAGATTTGGGCTGAAACTGAAGCATTCCTAAAGTTCAGTTTCATGCCAAGAACATCAGTTTATTCTTTATAGCAAGATTTTAGTCCGTGTCTGTCCATGTCACTGGTACTTGAGTTTGCAAACTTTTAACTTGATATTGTTTATCCCTTTTCCCCTTTAAAAAGGGCAGGTCTGAGGGTGTAAACCCAACCTTCCACACATTTTGATTTTTTCTGGAAGTAAATAAACAGGGGAGCATTACCTGTGAGCAGCCCTTGTGATCCTTGCGGGTAACTGCTTTGGCACCACACTGTTGTCTTGCCATTAACCATTCAGCTTTTGCCTTTTTCTTTACTGTCAACTTCATGTAATAAGGCCCAGACTCCATCAGTAAAATGCTTGTTTATTCTTGCAGGCCTGGCATTGTTGACTTTCTTTCCATCTCTGTGGCTTTGCACCACAGGGCTGTGCAACTGTCTTTGCATGAAAACTTGTTCTGTGTACTTGTCATTACCTTTCTATTCTATATTACCTAAAACTTCAGTACCATGCACCTTCCTGGACCATCTTCTTTTTGGAACAATGTTTTTATTAAAATACTAAGCAGAGCTGGGATTGGCACAGACTGCAGAAAGATGCCCCTTTCTTCCCAATAGTATAAACAGTTGCAATTGCTGCTTCTTACCTACCTAGTAGTTATTTTTTTAATCTCAATTTTTTCCACTTTAATAATTAATCTCCCTTGAGGCAGCGAAAGCAATTCTCAATTAAGTATATTGAAATTAGTTCCAATGCATTGAGTGTGTCTAAAAAAACAGTTATCTTATTGAAGATTCTACAGATTACCCCAATCTAATGTGTTAAAACCATGTGGCATTTTATCACAGTTTTCATTTACTTCTCTGTCCTAGATTTACCCATTCTATAACAATGGTACTAAAGTCTTGCAAAATGTCAATAATATCCTCTCACTTGCTCCATTTAAAAGTACACATAGCATGTTTTCTTTCGCTCTGGGTCATAGGATGTTGCTGTCAAATTATAAGAAAAAATATCCCATCTGCTATACTGGTGATTTTTTTATACCTTTGGATGAGGAATATTTACTCCCTTATTTTCAGTTTTGTTGTTATCATCTGAATTTTGGTAATACGTAGGATGTGGTAAATGCTTCACTCCCATGAGATGCCCCACTCTTATTCTTGTGAATGAATGTCTATTTTGACAAGTTTTCCTTCCAACTGAGATTTGATTTCATCTTCTTTCATTATTTACACACTTGAAGTACTCTGGACAACCTTACTAAGTAGTTTCCTCAGTTTCTCAAAGTTTGTATTTGAGAGACAAAAATGTAATAATAGACTTGTTTTTTCCCCATATTGAACTTTTAAGATTAATTGAAGCAGTTCCTGATCACACCATTTTAAGGAAAAGTGAATGCACCTGAAAGCAGACCCATTGTCCTGACGTGCATTTCATCTGTGCATTGACCATTCATTCCTAATTAGAACTAGATTTTACAGCCTGGATTTTCAGATCAGGGGCAACACACAGACCAGCTCAGGCCTTTTACCCTTGAATTTCGTTCTCTGTGGATAACACAGCTCACAGGGACCAGCTTACACACTTCGGAGGCGGTGGAAGCAGTGTAGTGATCATGAGGCAGGTTTAGGAGGGAGACATGTCACAAAAGAAAAGTGGAGTTGGAGACAATGGCCAAACCAAAACGAAGGTACAATTCAGAATGGTACCTCACATATGTGTTGTCTGCAGAGGCTTGAAGTAGGCCATAGGAAATGCTGAGTGTTATCCATGTCTTTCTCCTTGTTTGGGAGATCATGGCATCTGCAGAGAGCTGATGCTCTGAAATTCCCAACCTGCTACCAAATGTAGCTGCCAGTGAGTTGAAGGGCTGTGATTTTCCACTGCTTTTTCTCCAGCATCTCTCAACATTGGGGTGTAAGTGGAGGGAGAAATCTCATGCGCAGTCTGATTTTCCATATTTCTAAAGTGGGTCACGGTGCAGTATTTCTGGGGCCAAGAGGAGTTCAAACAGATGAAAATCATTGTGAGCATCCAGTGTTTGAGGTGCTTGGCTGGCATGGGAAGCTTCTGTGTCTGGACTCTGCTCCATGACTTAATTGTTATTTCTAACTAATTATTGTTTGATGTAAATTACATATGCAACATTGAGAGCTGAGTATCAAATTAAAGTTGTTTCCTTCTGTCTTTCTCTTTGTTCAGCACTGCAAGATCAGTGGTGAGATGTGGAGGGCAGGTGAGTCCTGAGCATTTACTTTGTAGAGAACGCTACACAGTCAAGAAGTTATTGCTTGAAAAAAGGCACCTTGTGTGTCTGAACATTGAGTAAGAGTTTCTGTAATAGAGTTTTTTATTTGAGCAGGTAAAATCCCTCTTTTGTAGACTAAAATCTTACCATTTGCTTTACCTAATATATATATATATATATATATTAGGGTTATCCACAGCAGTACAATCCACAGGCATCATGTCAAGCTCATGTTTCTTTCAGCAGCTGCTTGTGCAACACAAAAGCACCAAACCAACGAACAAACAAAAAAGAAGGATGTATTCAAACTTTTCAGGCTCCACCAAAACTTCATTTTCTTCATACAGACTCCCACTGAAACTTTCAGGCGTAATACAAATGAAGATAATGTAGTGTGGGTTTTGATAAATACAGAAATTTCAAAATAATTAAGAATGCAAACTCCTGATTAAAGAGTATTTGAAATGCTGTATCAGCTTATGAATCATCTGCCCATTGGTCATAATATACAGGCAAATTAAAAATTAGCTGAAGGATATTAATTAAAGAAGATTAAAAGAACAATGCTACTTAGCATGAAAGAGAATAGAATGTGCTCATTGTTGAAGTGAACTTCTAACACTCTAAGAGGTATATAAGCTTATGATGTGTGTTTCATTCATAATTGCAGTATGTGGAATCTGAAACAAGCAGAATGTGGTCCAGAATTGGCAATTTCTTACAGAGTTGAGATTCTTCTCTCAGCCACTGCTTTTTGAAGTGGCCGGTCAAATTTAGAGGCTGGACTTCTCAAATGCTTTCTTTAGCTCCAGATTCTGAGAAAGAGAAGTTCTGTCTTTATTTGTAACCCTTTAGAGAGATGTGTCCATTATGGTGGGGACAGTTTGTTTCTGTATGGGTTCTTAAATGTTACTGTGTTTGGTAGCTTTCTGTTTTATAATACCAAGAAATAACTGTTGTTTAGTGTTCAGGAGCAGAAAGTCCCAGACATTGTACACAAGTACCCATTTGATTGTGGGAGGTCAAACAGACATACATGTGATCTCTCTGTTTCTGTTCAAGTTACTCAAGAAAGACGGTAGTATTTGGAGCATGTAGCAAATGTGTCCTGGGTCCTGTAATGTATGAATGAAAGTATTACTTTCTGTTGAAGGAACTTTTGTTAAAGCTCCAGATAGTTTATGGGAAGGAAAATCTATTTTAGAAACCACTTGTGAGTGGGAGAGAAGAGGAAATGAAATCTCTTGGGTATCCCTCCTTCAAACAGCATTGCTGTAAACTTTTCTTTCTGAGAAGAGAAAGATTCCCATTTGTTTTTCATTCAAATATGTTTAAATGACTGCAAGAGTAAATTACCCCTACTAACAAAATCTAATACTTATTATACCCATATTTTAGCACACAAGAGTCAAACTCAGATCTTGAGTGCAATAGACAACAAGAGGAAAAGCCGTGAAATACTTTCAAAACTATTTTTCTACCCATCATTTGTCACTTTTGGGATATATATTTTTCATCCTAAATGAATGCTAAGATGGGTGATGGCCAGGTCAAGCGTTACAGCTTCACCTGTCATGACTGTGGTACCAGACCCATGGAAGAGCCACTCAGGAAGGCTGCCCTGGCTTTTCCTGACTGGTCTGTGCTGCAGCGTGTGCAGAGCCGGAGTGTTTGGAGTGTTGCCCTGTGTTTGCCTGGGACAGAGATCACTTTCTTATGGAAAGCTTCAGAAATTGAAGCTCATTTCACTGAGGGTTCTGGTGACATGGCTGGCTTAAAAAAGGCCTGTTTGTTCCCCCAGAGTGTCAGAACACAGCAGTGTGTGGGGGTGAAAGCTAATGGAGGAGAACTGTCTTTTTGGTAATCCATGTCAGGCTGCAGCTGTTCACTGGGGAAACCACGTGTGCAGAGGGGCTGGAGACCACTGCAATGTGGATGAGGGATGGGCTGCCAGGCCACCAGCGCTCCTTTCTTTGCCAGGTGACCTCTTCACCTGCAATGCTGGCAAGTGCTGGATGCGGTAAAAGGTTTTATTGCTGGTAAAATCTGAGAGGAAAAGGACCAACAGACTCTAGAATGCAGAAATGCCTGTCAGAGAGTTATCACTCCTTACACTGCATGTCTGCCTCATCCATTTCTCTTCCAACATCCATATGTTCTGGGTACCTAAACACCTCTTCCACCACAGAAGTGACATTTTCCAGCAAAGCAATCAAAGTGCTGAGAAACTGAGCAAGGTCATACAAGAACTTGTGATTAAACACAGATTTGAACCTAAATTTCTTGTGTTAGGCTGGAGGTCTGACCAGTGTCCCATTCTTCCTTGATGGAGGGAAGCATCCTGCAGGTATCACCCTCCATAACTTCTGGGGAAGGCACCCCCAGAAGATTAGCACCTCTGCAGAGGGTGCTGGTTCAAGTGTGAGTGTGTCATTTCCCCATACCCTTTCAGGGTGTGAGTTGCCAGCAGTGTACTGAAGGGTTTGCACCGAAGGAGAGTTGCTTTCTGGACTCCTGCAGCTCTTACCTGCAGCAATGTATAGAGACAACAGAATGCCTAAACTTTTTCCCATTTGTCTTTTTCTGTGGTAATAAAGGGTTGAGAAGTGCTGTGGATCAAAAGGTTAGCTCCAATCATACAGCTGGCACAGCGAACTATTCTGCACCCTGCTGTGCTAGCATTGCTTTGTGATAGTAGAGTGAGTTGTGATGTGCAGGGACAGGTAAAACGTGTTGTGGCTTCCAAGTGAATGAATGCTAGAAAGTGTGCATATGCATGATTTGGACATGTCTCCTGGATTGCCAAGGAAGGCAATAAAAGACCAGTGAAGGAAATCTTTCCTACAGCATTTATGGCAGCTTGGAGAATTCCTCTTCTCTAATGTTCTTATAATTGCTGTGACCTAGAGCTGGTTGAACATTCACCCCACTGTAATGTTTTGCCACTGAGAAATGTTGATTTCACTAGTCAAGGTATATCTCTGCTTGAAAGCTTGTCTGTGAAATTCTTTTGAGGTTACTCATTTTGGTATGATTGATGCAAAAATAAAGTTATTTGGCTATTTGAATACAGATACTTTCTATGAAATATCTGGAATGCTACAAATATTTGTCTCAAAACAAAAATAGAACATTTAGCACAGAATTTGGAAATGTTTGCTTAATTTTTATGCAATGAAATGATATCTTAAAGTGTCAAATTTTCTCCACAGATGTTAAGTTCTGCACTTAAAGCTTCCCTGTAAGTCTAGGTGACATCGCTATGTCAACTCTCTAGTAAGAACATAAGCACGAAGAATATCAGTCTTTTCCCCCCCTAATGTAAGCTCTGTCTGTAATGCTGCTGTGTTGACATGCTTTTCAGAGCTTTGTGAAACACTAATTTGAAAGGTTTTGGATGTCAAGCTCATTTTGGGGCAAGAAGATGCATTTTACTTCCTCTCACCAGAAGGACCTATTGCCTATCTGGTTTCAGAGTAGGAGAATGTATGTAACTCAAAATTCCAGTGTTCAGGCTGTCCTGACATTTCCTCCCTCCAAACATGAAAAGCTTTGACACCCAGCTCTGATCAAGCTTCTCTTTCTACCAACATACTTCACTGGTTTGTGTTTCCTATATTTAAAATTTATCTGTACAACAGCACTACAGGGTATGTTGCATGATCCCACAAAAGAGGTAATGTGGTGTAGTGGGAACTCAGTCACATATTTATCAGCATACCTACGTGTTTGATGATAATGTGTACTCGTCTGTCTGCAGTTTTAGTCAGGAAGTGGTCTCAGATCAAAGTCTGTCATCTCTTTAAACATCTTTCAGTTGCTTCTGCATTTGTGAGCCACTCTGTTCTATTCCAGTTCAAAGAAAAGCTGGTTGCCTTTGACCATTCATAGTTTGTACTAAAACAGAAGAGAATGCAACAAACATGCAGTGACTATTTTTTGTGCTTGTTAAAATGTACAATTTTTGGATGGAGGCAGGCATTGTACAGACATCTCACTATTACTAGGAGCATCCTCATTCCACTGCTCAGTACCTCTGTGCTTTCTTAGGAGTTTTTCCACCATATTGTCTGGAAAGCTGGAGCCCCTCTGGGTGCTAAAGCTGCTGCATGTGCCGTCTGTTGCATTTTTCGTGATCTTCCTGCAGTCACCTTGTGCCTCTCACCGAATGATTGTCTTTCTCTGTCTCGCTCTGCTGTGAGAGCAGTCGACAGGCAGTTGGTGGGTGCCTTTCCCAACAAGGTGTCAATCTAACTCCCCCATGTCTCACTCACTGTAACGATCCAATGTAAATGTTGTGAAGACATATCAATGTCTAAAGAGCTTTCTGTTCACAAAGTGCTTTGATGCTTTTGAAATGTGCTTCCTTGCTCTCAGGAGACTTTATTCAAGGTTAAGGCATTTTAGGAGAAGCTTGGAGCCATTTGCCATCCAGTTTGAAAGAAGTGTGTATAAGAGCAGTGGCTTCTATTCTCTCCTGGACTGGGTTAGGCTTAATAAAATCTGTACATCTTAAATTTGAACATTCAATTTTTAGCAAGATCGACCCCAGTAATTCATCATTTAAAATAATGTGAGGCACCATTTAGTCTCTGAAGGATGATTCTAGGGTTTCTTCATCTATTCCAAAACCCTTTCTCATCATGTTTTCTTCTGGCTAAATGCAGTGTTCCAGTTATTCCTTTCAGACAAGGTCTCATAAATTATTTATTATTTATCAAATCTGATGTTTGAAGCAATCACTTTTTAATTTTTTTTTTGGTACTGCCTTCACAGTGAATGCCACTTCCTCTGGCAGGGGAATCAGCACATAACTCCAGACTTTGCAGTCGGCGTTTCTGAATATCTCACACAAGATTCACAGAATGCTAACACACGGGAGCTCACGCCCTGTTGAATGTGTCTTTGCTCTTAGCAGCTGTCTTGTACTTCTGTTTCAGCACTTCTGTATCCATTTCTTTAATGTTAAAAAGTTTGCACAACAGTGAGAAGACTACAAAATTTATGTGGCAGCAGTGGTAAGTTCAGTCCTAAATGAGCAATTACACTTCACAGTGAAACATGACCAGCTGGCCCAGCCATATGGGTCTGGCGATTCTTCCTAAGCTTGTTTTGACTGATTTTGAAGGTGTCTCTGAGGAAGTGCCAAAAATGAACAGAGACTTTGCTACAAGGGGACTTTCATCACCTATTTGTTTGTTCATTACAAAGGCACACAATCTAAAACAAAGATGGCTGTTTTCACCTCTAACTGGGGACCTCAGCTGAGTCATTTAATTGAGGTCAATCACTGCCATCTTGGGTAATGATTTAAGGCCCTCCCAGGCTGATTTGCCACTTGCTTTGTAGTAAAAGCACCAGTAAGTAATAGGTTTAGACAAGAGACTTATCTAACACTGCAGGTGCTATTTATGTCTTCTGCAGAGAGCCCTTCTTTTTTCTGGCCTTGCTGTTTTGACACAATTTTATCAAAGCACTTCCTCTGTGTGTGCTTTAGCAGCAATAGAAGATGGAACACGTCAAACCTCTCTTGACAGAAAATGCCTTTAAAAATCTTTCCAGAGAGCATTCACTTTGCTCTAAATCCCTTTCCTCCTAGTGAGATGCCTGGGAAAGAACCTCATATTTTAATACATTCCACTCTTCTGTAAAATGAATTTTTAAAAGTGGAAACTTCTTGTTTGTGTCTTTTTTCTGGTGCACCTGCACAGCACTGTATTTTTCTTCAAAGTAACATGCTTGAGGGGTTTTTCCCTGTTTTTAATGTTGCAAAATGCTTCATTTCATCTCTGGTCTGTGCCTTGCCTCAGTGAAATTGCCATTAAGATCCTACTGCTACCTTTTATCCTAGTGGGTCTCAGACAAACTGTGAGAGTTGCAGCCTGACGGGAGTCTGGCCCAGAGAGGAGGGAGGAGACTGAAAGTACAGATCCTGGAGAGCTGTGTGTTGGCAGCTCTCTAGCAGCTTTCAATGTTGCTTGACTCATCTGAAGAAAATACAGTTAGGGATAGTCTTGAGAAAATAAGAAAAAAAGTCGTTTGGACCATTTTTGTTTTAATAAAATAGAAATCTTATGTTAGAAACCAGAAAATCAGTCCAGTAGAAAATTCTTAGTGTTTTTCTGGCCCTATTAATAAATTTGCCACCTTTCATTAACTTCAATTATTGTGACCATTTCAAGACCAAACCCACAGCGGTGGATTGCTACATTTATTTCTGGTCCTTTTGGTGTTTAGAAAAATTCTTTACTTTTTTGGCTTGGTTTACACACCTAAAGATATTAGGAGAAGTCAAAACTTTTTTCCCTTGCCCTGACCCTGTTGGAGCTGCTGTTTTCTTATGTGAGGCTGGGGCTGCCATCAGCCAGGGCGCTCACCACACTATTCCTCTTGAGTTCATTCCTGAGTCACTCCTTGGAAAAGTGCTGCCATTTCCCAAGCAAAAACAGGAGATGCTGAAATGGAAAGCTGAAAAAGCAAAGTGTGGTTAATTTTACAGGACAGAGCAAACAGTAAATGTAAATTATGTCCAGTTGTGGACAGGAGGACTGACACAACTTTATACTCTTCTAGCTTACTTTCAAATGAAAAATGGGCATAAACCCCTCTGTGAGCTGATTTACATGCATGAGGAGAGGGGCTGGCTGGGTGAAAAATGGCCTGTCGTGCCCGCCCGTCACTTGTTGAACCATCCAAAGGCTGGGAGGGAGATTCACTGTCGGGGGGTGTCGGAACCCGAGCGACTCCGGTGCCGCTGTCCCAGCCGGGCCAATCCCCGCGGCATCTCAGCTGCGACCCGTTCCGACCCTGCTCCCGGCACAGAGGCAATCGGGAGAGGCAGGAGAGGCCCAGGTGGAGGCCGGTGCTCCACGGTAGGGCAGGAATTGCGAGCGCGGCTCCCGGCAGGTGTCAGCAGAGCCCCGCGGACGCCGCGGGCTCCGAGCGCGCTGGGACCCCGCGTGTCCCGGGCGGGCTCGCTCGGGCTCCCGGGCGCTCAGACGGAACGCAGGATCCGTGCCGCACCGACCCATTGCAGTGGCACAAGTAATCGCGATCTCTATTTTGTAAAAACGTTCCCTCAAGCGCGTTTTGGTAGTCTACAGACGAGCTGTTAACAAGCTGCATTTCTGGAGCGACCCTTGCTTCAGAGCTGGTGTATGCCCACTGTAAATGAGCTCTCTAAAAATTCCCTGACATTCTTCCTTGCAGTGTGAGAAATGCTGTACAACCTTTAAAGTGCCTATTTCATGTTTCCCTGCCTACTTATTCCTAATGAAGCGCATGAATTCATTATGTGTATTGAGATAACATTAAGGTTTGTAGCCTAAAGCAGGAACATGTAGAATGGCAAGTACTTGGCCTTTGCTGATAACTTACTTGGTTGTAAAGGGAAGGTCAAAATTCATATGAATTTCTAGCAGCTGTCAGCTGCTTCCCAAACCTTATGTCACTCTACTTACACTTGATTTTTATACATAACTTCTAAATTAAAAGATTTATGAGAGTTCAAATCTCTGTCTGTTAACCAAGGGTGATGACGTGCTGTCTTTATAGCCCTTTAATCCTTGTATATCAGTGCCTGCTTTTCAAAAGCTGTGTAAATAGTTATGTATTAGCCTAAATGTGCCTATTCTGTGACCTAATGAGAGCATTTTTGGAGGCTGCACTGAAACTAAAAAATACTTTGTTTTGAGATGTTCTAACATACGCCTTGATCACATGTTTATAGATGGTTTTAGAATATTTAATTTTTTTAACAAAGAAAGCAATAATGCTACCCTGTACATACAATTAAAACTGTTGAACTATTTTCAGAATTTGCTGGGGTGTCTGAAAAGCTGTTTTATTGAAAGGCAAAGATGATGAATAAGCACTGTCCTGCATATCTACTTTTGTGCCGTAGCACTTTCCATTTGCAGGTCTCAAAATGCCGTCTTTTCTGTGACTTGAGCACTTCCACGATCTGTTTCTTTTCTGGACAGTTCTGTCAGATGAGTGACTTCTTGTTAATGACAGGCAGAGCTGGTAGGAAATCCCCTCATGGCACTCTAGAATTTAGGAAGATAAATTTATCTCTTTTGAAATGCAAGTGCATCTTACCATTGTCCTTAATGGAACATTTCTTCTTTGCATGTGTTCATACATAATAAATAATTTATTTTCAGTGTTTCCTTTTCCTTAACTAGAGCAATAGGGAAGCTCTTGGGCATTACAGTGGATTGTCCTTCTTTTCCTGCTTGCCCAGGTATCTCCAGCCATGGGTTGTGGGTTGGAGTGTGGTACACAGCTGTGTGTGTCTAAAAGGGAAGTGGTTCAGAGAGCTCCTCTGGGATTACCGAAGGTGAAAACATGCCTCTGGGGAAAATTTAGAGCAGCTGATGTGCTGCCCTTGCCCAGGTGCTCCTGCTCTCCCTGTGGAGCTTGCTTTCCATGGGGAACATGTCACAAGTCAATTTGATATTGAAATTTTGTCTTAAATTAAGGCAAAATTTAATTATGATCATCTTTATGTGAGCAACAGGACTATAGTCTGCCACCCCCCTCTCCAGCTTCCATATCACTTCTATTTCAGTAGCATGCTCAAGCACAATCTCATTTGCCTTTTGTACATATTTTTCCATATTTTTGCTGAAGAGATTTGCTCATCAATATTTGAACTCAAACAGAGTTAGTATTTCAGCTGATCATTCTATTGATCCTCTCCAAAAGATATTTTACCAGTGAAAATGGATTGAATTTAACTGAAGTGGCAGAAGATTTAGAAACAAGATGTAATGAGGTCTCAGCCTTTTTTCTTTTACCTGCTACTTGCTAAAATCCTAATACATTGAGCATAAGTGAGAGAAAGCAAGATGGATAGGAAAAGGCAATATAATATGGTAGAATTAGTTTCAATTTCCTTTATAGGGTGTGTATGGGTCATTTTGACATCTTGCTATGTACATTTAGAGGATGGAGTACTCAAATAAGCTGAGCTTTTCCCTCTTCATATTGATCCGGTCAGGTTCCACATAACCTATAACCTAGCCAAAAGCTCATTATTGTGTTAAGTGAGTCAGCTGCATAAGCAGTTCTCCTGCTGAACATGCTGATCCTATGAAGTCAGAAAATTATTTAAGATCTTTTTTTGTTTTGTTTCAGCCAGAGAAATAAGGACAACTCATCACTTCTGCTGGGTCAAGTGTTCTTGGGATTCACACAAATCAGTTTACAAATGACAGTGTAAGAGTGAGGATGGCCTTGCTGAATCAGCAGCACTACCTGTTTGTCTCCAGAGAGGATCAACAAACACTCTTCCAAGACCACAGAAAGAAGGGGCAATCTTAGTAGTGATACCATGAGGTGGGAACAACAAGGGGACAAATAAATGGCCCCCCAAACAATCCTGTCCCAGCTTGTGCCTGGCCCTGGCCACATCTGTCATTTGTTGTGTCTGACCTTGGGCAGCCCTCGGGCAGGGGGTAGCCAGACCGTGCAGGGACCTGTATGTCCAGGCACAGCTGGCACTGGGGTAGGAACCTGGCAGGAGCAGAGGGGCTGCAGCATGGCTGGGCTCTCCTGGCAGCTGCCGATGGAGGAGGCTGGCTCTGAGGGCAGGCCTGCCACAGCTGTCCTGCCGTTTGCTTTGTGCTCTCAGCCCGAGACCTGTGCCTGTTGTGCTTCCAGAGCTACGTGCATCCCGTCCTCGGGACAGCCTGTGAGCTGAGTATCTTGAAAGCAGTGGGGAGTCAGCACTTTGTGTAAGAATAAAAGATCTGGTACTGATTTTTAAAGGGCTTCCCGGTGTGTCTCTCCAAAGAATCATATAATGCCTGATGATATGTCAGTTTTCACAGGGCTTTTAGGTACATAATCATACTGCTCAGAGACAGGCTGTTCTGATTACTTCTGCAGGGAATAATATACATTTGAGCTACCTTTCCTAGAAGTTTCAGTGGAGAACTGCAGGGATGATTGACAAACTTGTGCCAATGGAAATTTGTGAGACCTTGCCAGGTATTCTGTATAGGACAATAGCATTACACAGTCTTGCAGCCTCATGTGCTGCCTGCTAAAGATGAAACCTGACTATTCAATTAAAATGATATTAAATGGTATTCTCAGGCAAGTGGTTGTCCTAAGCAAAATTGCAGCTAGGGGTCTCTGTGTACTTGTAGGAGGCAGCAGAGTGCCAGGAGAAAAGTGCCTCAGAACTCGTTTGTCACTCTCAGAAGTTTGTCTTGCAGTGTACTGCCAAGATTTTCTAATTCCAGGTAGGTAAAATACAGACTTTCTGTTTCTATGGCACAGACACTTAGCCTCGCTCCTGCTAACACCATTCCTTTTTGTGGCGTTGCACTCTGCATCTTCCAGCACACTGATGATTGTTACAGGCATGCCTTCTTTGGCTTCTCTGGGATTTAAGGTGCTCCCTCATGGGTTACCATGCAAAAAAGGTCAGGGTATGCCTGGATGGCTGAGTCTGTGTTGTTTGTCAACAACAGCTACTGCCCTCTGCAACTTTGCCTGGAAGTATTTTACCAGAAAGGTAAAACAAAGAACAAAGAACTTGCGTTTAGCCCTCTCTTAGTGGTGTAAGCTCTTCCTCTCTGCAGATCTCCATATCCTTTTTTTCTGTGGGGCCTTGTGGGCATTACAATGGCCAGAGATAGTGACTCTTCCTCTCAGAGAAAGAAGTTGTCTTCAGGAAAAAAGTTTGGCTAATCAGAAGTGCAGTATTACTAATTTGGACCTTTTTAAGCAATGATACACAGCGCAAAAAAAATGGGATACACTTGTGTAAGAGTGAGGACCCCAGCATTAAAGCCATTTTCATGGATCTATGGCACAGTCAGGAACAGAATCTCAGTTTCTTAATCTGGAGGTCAGTGGGGGTTTGGACGCAGTCTCTCCTGCTAATGTCTGTTCCATAATAGCATCCATGTTTTTCAGAATAAAATTAAAATGATTGTTAAAAGTGCCTGCAGTAGAGAATGTGATAAGTACCCACAAGTGAACAGAGAAGCCATGTAAATCTCCTGGATTGGTTTAGTCCCCAGTGGCTGAGAATTTTTAGATCAAAGAAATGGAAAAGAATACAGGAGTAGGAAAATGAGAGCTCCCCAAATGTAGCTGCTCCAGGTTTCTCATTTTGCAGGGGAACAGACTCACAATGGAGGGAAGATATTTCTGCCTTCATTCTTTCTGTATTTTTGGACAAAGAGTGTTATTCTCTCTTTGAAGAGTTTGCTTTATAGATTCATGATGAGCTGCAGGTGGCTTGTGGAGTCAGGGTGACAATATATCATTCATTATGACACCTTTTGCTGACTAATAGTGTCTTTTAAAAATGAATTGGTTGATTAATGTGCATTTTTATTAACATTATTAATTCTCAGCCTGCTTTGTACATAGAACTGACCTAGAAGGAACTTGCTCAAAAAAAGCATCAAAAATTCTCAAATAGCATAAAGTGAAGTAGCAGCCGTGTGCAATCAGTCAAAGGAACAGTAAAACTTAGCAGAACTGGGAACTTTCAATTCTAAAACTAACTGCAGTTTTTTTGAACAGAGTATGCGAGGAATAAATGGCATATGTGCAATATATGCCCTAGCTCACAATAACAGTAAAAGTTATCCCTTTTACTGATACAGAATGCATATGAGAAAGTGCTGAAAGGGTAAGAGGGGACCAGCCCATCACAACAGGCCATCTCTTGAAAAGTGCTTGTACTTCCCCTTTTCAGAGAAGTCCATGGGATTTGAAGGCATGTTGCACTTAGCACATCTAATCTAATCCATTTTTAATGTGACTTTCACTTTGGAGCATCATGCTGTATATGAAAACCCGACCCAGCAATGTGATGCAATTGCTAATGTTTCTAGATGCAGTGGGGTCAGAAAGTACAAAGTCTTTGAGTGTGCACCTCCTTTATTCTGTTGACAGCTACTGAAGTTAGCTAGATAGACAAAATGGTTTCACAACTTAAAAATGTATGTTAACATACATTTATATCAGTGTTTTTGAAATTCCCATTTCCAGTTTGCATCAGCAGGGTAGAGAGTAGACTTGACCCTTTTCACACTGGCATCAAAAATACTTTTGTTCTTGACTTTTCGGAGGACATTTGAGCCTTGCCTCTGTTTTTCCTAAAAGATGAAATTAAGGGACATATATTTATAGGGGGAGATTGTGGTTGTACAGTAGGACCTCTTCTGTTCACACATCAAAGTACATTTACAGCTTATGGAACTGTATTTTATCCATAGTCAAAGTTTGCTCCCTCTGCACAGTTGGGATATGTCAAGTAAAAGTGTTCTGGATGTCCCCAGTCATTTCCTCTGTCTATGCAGGGCATGGGGCAGTGAGAATAACAAATGCAGCCAAAGAGGGACTTGCCACTGTGATTCAGTCTTGCTGCTGACCACTTGAGAGATGCAAAGGTTGCACATATATGGAGTCAAATGCTAGAGGTCTGAATCTCTTTGGTGTCTAGCTGACATGACTTTGTCCTGCGGAGTTCCCTGCCCAAACACAGTTTGCTGTTCCAGTTCACTGCTTCATGATGCTTTGAAAAAACTGAAAACAGAAGCTGAGATAATTATGGAAGGTCTTGTCCTTACTTGGTTGTTCATAACTCTCTGGGTTAGCTGCATCTTCCAGCCTTCTTTATTAGTTAGAAAAATATTTGGGCTTACCCTGTATAAACTACAGTGATTGTGATCATTCCTTGATTTGCAAGCTGGTTCCATAGAAAAAAAAAGGGCTCATTTTCCTTTTCCACATCAAAGCACACTAAGCTTCTTGTCTGTGCCTCATCAAAGGAATGATTCCAACACATGTATTTCTCAGAAGATGACAGGAGGAACTAGGAAACAAAATTGAAATGAAACATTAATTTAAAAGAACACAAGCATCCTAATTGGAGCTTTACTTTAACAGTTTTCCCCATGTCTGAAAAACGATGGTTGGGAGCATAATCAGGCTTCAGGCAGGCACCATCTCTGAATTGTTCATAATAACTCCTAAAGCCGTTCACTGAGATTTTAAAATGAATTTAGAAGCCATCATCTGTGTGGGTAATCGAAAAGACCACATCTTGATCCTTTGCTCAAGAAAGATGTATTCATTAAAACTGCTAAAAACAACAGAGAACAGTAGGCATGTCAAGGTCACGGTGATATTCTTATTCTGAAATTACTGCCGTAGTCTGTACAGCATAAATCATATCTGGGCCGGCTAAGTTCCCCTGAATCAGATAATGTTACACGAGGGATGGAGTGGAATAGAGTATCACTGCTTCTGTGTGAACTTCAAATACAGTGGGTCTCCAAACCATGCTCAGCTCGTGCAGTTAGAAAACCACTGCAAAAGTGAACATCACAAATTCTTATCACTAAGGATCAGAGTGGGGATAAGGACCATTCCTTGTGGCTGGGAAGTAGGGGCTGGCACAGTGCAGTCAGCAAAAAGAAGCTGCCTCTGTGTCTTTTATAAAGTGAATAATTGTCTCATTAATATTAACAAAAAATACCCAGTTGCATTCACCGCATTAAATTCAATCAGGTATTGTGAATGATTGAATATATTGCAGCTTACATGTGCAAAGACATCCAGTACTAATTCTTTCAGAATACCCCAGTGATGGATTTTTGAGGGTTTATAAGCAAGAGATTAGAAAAGCCACATGTCGAGGGTGAAAGGAAGACAGACACAGAAACACAGCCTCTGGGATGGAGGAACATTTATTAATGAAAAGAGACATCCATACAGTGCTGACTGCTAGCAAGTGATGCACACCCATGGAGTGGGTGTGAGTTTCCCATGGAATTAGATTAAGTTCCATTTAATCCTGTTTATTATTTAATTAAAAGGCAGGGTAGTGGGAGACCTGCATCTCCTCTGTTGGAACCCTTCATGTTTTAGTGCTCAACTTTGTGTCAGGCTGTATGAGATGGAAAGCAGCTGCCTAGGCAGTGCTCTGGCTTTCAGAGCACAGTGACAGCACTGTGTGTTCACTGAAAGGATGTATATTATTGCATTTGTTCCTTCATGACTAACACTCAGGAGAAGAAAATAAGGAAGGCAGGCAAAGGACTTTTTGATAAGATGGACAGACAGTGTAATCAGAATGGTTTTTACTGCTGCTTTCAAAAATCTCGTCACACTTCGGTCTTCTACCCTTGGGCTATGCCTTGGTCCAGATTTGCTGCCAGCTCTAGATCGGAAATAATGACTGCAGCAAGGCCTAAATGAAACTCTAAATGACAAACCCATCAGGAAAAGAAAGGAAACAGGTTACCTAGACTCTACAGGAGAAACAGGGGAACTTGACCTGGGCCTCTGAAGGTAGACAACAGGTGAGGGATGGCATGTGGGATGACAGCAATGGTTTACAGACCACGGTAAGTTAGGATGATAATTCTGAGACTTCATCTCCTACCTTTTGAAATTCTTTATCTCTTTAAGGAAAGTGCAATAAAATATCTGTGTTCTTTGGTCAGGCTTCTGATCAATTTCAGGATCTATTGTTTCATAGGAAGTGGTTCAGAAATGTTCCTACAAACTTGCTACTACTGCTGCAAGTACTTCAGCAAGGCTTTGCATTAGTTTTTCAAGTGTTTGAGTTTAGAAAGTTAGCAAAAGGATTATCTTCAAGTTTAGTCCTTCAGGAGAGCCTCTTGTACAACTTCAGTGTGTGCACTATGTCTGTGTGAGACAGCTGTAGATTCATGTAAGTACAAGTGTGGCAGACTGGAATTGTGGCTGCTGATGGGTGTTTTTAGGTACAACTGGAATGCAAATACTGATAGCAGGCTGCTGCTATAGGCAATGAGATACCTACCTGAGCAGCTGAGTACCCTGATCCATAGCATTCCCCTCAACAATGCAGGCTTGCTGCTTTATCAATGCCTGATTTGCAAGCCTGCCTAAAAGCAATCTCTTCAAAGATTAGGTCAGACTAGACTGAGGTGGTGCTAGACACCAGGAAAATGGAGTGAAAGGATATCTTTTTCCAAAGAAATCCACTTGGTTAGTGAGGTCAACAGCTTAAGAGCTATTTTCTGTTTGGGAGTGATAGGACTTTACAGATTCCTAAGGCAGCAGAGGCAACTAGGATAATTGGTTTGAATTTTGTTTGTCTAGGAATTTGCTGGGTTTTTTGATGTAGACCATGTGATAGCTGCCTGTGTTTTGTTTGACCTCGGGTCTGAAGTTATTCTGGGTGACCACTTTTTGTGTGGTACATCTCTTTGCTTCCTCTACTGCCATATCTTTCCAAACACAATGGAAAATGATGACTAGTCAGCAGAGCTGGAGATACCTTATGGGCTGTCTCTCCCTTTATTCACCCTCTTGAAAGAACATCTGGGACTCTTCTTCCAACACTGCTTTGATTTTTAGCTCAGGAGGAATGGGAGCAGGAAGTTCTCTGTGAATCAGTCCTAACCCCTGTTGGTCTGACAAAGCAAAACCCAAGTTTTTTGACCTTTTTGGCAAGTCTTTTCTGTTTATTCATGAATTTTACTGTGGTCAGGACATGGGAAAGATTTTGGCTTTCCATGTTTGCACTGAAAAATGCTTCTCCTTTTGTTCATTTAAATGGAGAGAAGGTTTTTGTTCTCCTTTTACTGCGAGTCTAAGAGGAAACTGCCTGTATTACCACTGCTGTTTCTACATTGCCATGGGAACAGATTTGAAGTGCTGCATCCATTAAGTCACTTAACTGAAAAGTGACACAGTTCACCCGTTCAAACTGCATTTTTGCCACTGCTCTGTGTATGTTGGCCTGCTGCAATGTGGTTTTTTTGCCACCTTGGTCCCGGAAGAAATACTGCTGCTTTGATGGCTCTTGGGTACCATGGCTTGGGGTGGGATAAATAGCCCAGGCAGAGCATCATGATCATGTAGGTGTGATGCCAGCTCAGGCTTGTGCGAGATGGTTCAGAAGTAGTGCAGGTATCTACATGGACAGAACATAACCCTGACACAGCTCTGAATTTCATTGCACAAGACTTCCTCCTAAGAATTCTCATAAACCTTCACATTTAGTCACTATTTACTGGTGCAAGGACATCCTACACACTTTATTGTGTTTTGAGGTTTTTCTGGGCCTGGAATGCTAAATCAGACTTCATATTACTAAAATATTACTAAAGCTTTCAAATGTAATTCTTCTGTGGTATAGTAATTATTGCTTGTTAAGCATGGCAGAGTCAGGAGAGAGTGAGGCACAAATTGAAGCAAAATGAAGCCTCCTGAAGAAACTACAGTGCTCATGTTCTTGACTGCACAATGCTTAATTGCTAAAGAAATTCTAAGCATATATTATTATGGTAATATCTATCAAAAACTGTATAAATTTATGTATTCTTACACAGTGTTGATTTTTTTCTCCTTTTCCCTTTTAAAACCTACCTCAAGGGTGAAGAATAGAGGAGTAATTGTTGAATACATTCATATTTCAAATGAGACCAAATTCACAGCCTTTTAACCTCATCTGCAGGACCTGCTGGTACGAGCGTTTTTTATAAGGAATAACATTACTGTTTCAAGTTCTACATTTGAACAGACACGGAATGTAGAATATCGATTATAAAAGTTTACAGAGGGAGTTGTAAGTACTTGATAAATGCCATTGGTGTTCTGCTAATTTGTGTTTGTCACGCCTGGTGCTGTAGGTGCTGCAGATAAGATTGTTGGCTGGGTTTGAAAGGGTAATGAATCTGCAGTGGGTTGAAGAAGATGGGCTGCTAGCAAATCATACAGAAGTCACCACTGGAGAAAAGGGAGGAAGGAAGCAAGGAAGGAAAGAGCGAGCAGATTTTTTTCTTTTCTTTCTTTTTCCCCTGACACCTCCATCTTTAGTACTGCCAGCCTTTCCCCAGCAATAAAATGTTATTTCTCTTTACCTCTTGAACAGACACATGTAGGTTAATTTCCAGATACCTGCCAATGATAAATAATTTAAATCTTTGCTGAGAATTCATGATTTTTAAAATCTCTTTAGGCACTTACTTGACAATTTATGAAGAGGGAACTGGGTGCAGGTGAGAAGCCAAGTGGTAGTAGTTGAATATTGGAGAAAATTGAAACAAGTTCACAAGGATCGTAGAAGGCAAAAACTTTAAAAGTCTGACTCTGAAATGGAAGTTGAAATACTTTTACTTTCCCTACAGTTCTGTGGTAAAAATTACTCATCACATTGATTCGAGAGAAAATGGTGCATTTTGAAGTGCGAGGATGGGAATGGTTGAGTCTGAGCTTTGACATTTTAACAACAAGGTGCAGGTTAGAGCGACACTTTATACAGCGCAAAAGTCTCCTTTGAGCTTTCTGCAGTGGGTTCTGTGTGAGTGGAATTCTATGTGGTAGCTGATGAACTGCTCTTCGGGAATCTACTCCAGTCTACTCGACCCACAGCTGATACTTACCAGTAGCACAAGAGCAAGCATTTGGGATATGTCTGAAAAAAGGTTTTATGGCTTAAAATGAGAATAACCCACTTTCCTGAGTCTTAGTCATGCTGGTCTCATTTAGTGAGAAAAGTTCTGGATGTTTTGCTTGCAAAGCGTGTAAAAGATAACCAGGGAATATAATATGAATATATTTGGAATAAGGAAAAAAGAAAAAAATTCAAAGGAAGAGAGGAAATGAAGGGTGAAGCAGACAGGACTGGGGCAGTCAATGCCGCCTTTGTTTTGGTCTTCACCAAACAGTTAATTATGATTGGATGCTTCATGAAGTTAATTTTAATAAGGGGGTAGGCGTGACAGCCAGTACAAGGAGAGTAGGTTTTGTATTTTCTAGTTAAAGAGCCCAGTCAACTTTAGGCTTGGTCTAGCATACCTTAGAAGTTCACCGGAGTAATTTCTGGTGTCTATCTACAAGATTTCATCAGTCATATCCCAAGAGACAAGAAGAAAATCAGCCCAGCCACTACCTTTCCAATGAGAAAGTGTGGAAAGTCCAGCTGATACCAGAGCAGCCAGTCAAATTTCGATTCCTTATGGCTTCTGAGCTAAGACAACCCAGATTTTATGTTGACAAATAATGTAATTGTGGTAGAATAACTGAACTGCCAACAGGGTGGAAGCACTATCATTGCTATATCTGAGAAGTTTTAAGTACTTTTTAGATAAAGTTTTTTTTGACAGTCCCAAATGCCATTTTTAATAGGCCAGTTAGGTAAGCTACTCTATTGCCATAACAAAATGGTCATTGTCATAACAAAACAGCTTTTTTTAAAGGCAACTGTTCACCTGGCTGAATTCTAAACCATGGCTTAGTATGGAACTGGGAAGGCTTCTGAAATTGAGGCAGACCAGATAGATCTGCTGTATACTGAGTTCTGGTCAGCGTTTTACTTTAACAACTCAGATAATGAAACAGCCAACTTAGTTACAAAATTTGTTATGACTCTAAATGAAGAACAGAAAGGGAATGAAGCATCCTGAAGGATGGCATCAGAACAGACTAAAGTGTAAATAAAGTGCCAGTCTGTTTTTGGAAATCAAATACATATGTACCACAAAGCTTTGACTACTCAGCTGTGTGCCAGCTACATGATGCAGTTGTTAAAAGGCAAATATCATTGCAGAATGTTGTAGGAGGAGTGTCAAATGTAATTACTCTGCTCACCTCAGTGCTGTTGAAGCCCCAGCTGGAATCCTGCCTTCAGCTCTGGGCACCACACTTCCAGAAAGATTTAGAAACAGCTGAGAGTAGAGTAATGAGAACAGCAGGTGGTATAGAATACATGAGATTGGAGATAAGTGATAATTATTTCTTCCCCTCACAGAAAAAAATGAATTGCTTAAGTCGTGGCAAAAATTTGCACAGGATTTGAGGTTTTTAATTGGATTTATAATGGCTGTCTGAGAAGAGACAGAGGCAGAGTTGAGGTGGTGAAGTCTTACTGCAGCACAAATAAACTCCTCATGGGATAACTTTGAACAAACTTCTGAGTAATTTGTTTTTGGTGTTTGAATACACTAGCCTAAAGTTTCTGCAGCCCAAAGTCTGCTTCTTAAGCCATTCTGAAGCGTGACTGGGACTGGCCTCACCACTACAGTTCCTGGCTTTAACTGTGAAACATTCAGCTCATTCCCATTGGGAATGGGATTTTCTTGGTGTTATCCATGTTATTCCAAGATTTATTTCCCCAAGAGTACTCTATTTTTAATACCCTTCTAATACCATCTGACTCTCTTCACTAATACCTTACTTTCCTCCATATTTTCCAAGCTTTTTGCTCGCTCTGGTTTTGTCAACTGGGCTCCTGTCCTCTCTTTGCTGTTCAAATTCTTGCAGCCACAGGACTTTTTCATGATGTTGGTGCAAAGTACATTGGTGTTGGAAGCCAGAAAGAATCTTCTCACTGATGGTGACAAAATAGTTGTTTAGACCTTCTAAGTCAACCACTTACATGCTGAAACAAAAGCAGTATAGTATGGAGGTCCATTTCCCTGTGGTTTTGGTGGGACTTTAAATGACGCCAAGCCTGTGTCTTACCTAGGGAAGATATAGTCTTGATTTTTTCCATGGAAAGATGCCAGGCTTTTCTCAGAAAACATTTTCTCACCTAAATTGTGCAGTACAGTGTAAAACAGATGTTCTTTTACTGTTTATATTGAACATATAGGATTCATAATACCTAGAGTTTTCAGGCAGTACCTAAATTCAAATTTATGTATTTAAACTGGAAAAGGACCTTGAAAGTGCTTCTCTTACACACATATTTTACTCTCACTTACCTATCCCTTTAGGCTAGGTAGGCTGCTACTGTTATCTCAAGAGTTGCCATGGAAACAGTTCTACACTCTCCTTCCCTTTCAGTCTGTCTCTCCTAGACAGAATTTGTCTTTTTTTAAAAAATGCGGCCATGCTAAAATGGAAGTAATACCTTAATTATTGAATACTGAGAGTTACCTCACCAGCTGATATTGAGCGAAAAAATTTGTTTAAGTTAGTGAAGCAGTGCTAAATGACAAGGTGAGAATCTGACCCTGGATTTTTTAACCCTTTCCCTCCATGTTTTCTCCAAAATTAAATATAAAACTGCTTTGAGGTCCAAGCCTGGTGTTTGTGAGGTAGAAGTTTTTCAAATCAAGAATGGTCTCTTTTCAACTGTGTACATCTTTTTCATCCTGTTGCAGCTCCTGGGTAATGGCAATGGTTTATGCAAATACAGTTGACAGAAAGTGCTAATGATTTTAAATTTTGAGGAGTTTTCAGTGCAGTCTTCAAAGGAAGATGTTCCACTTCCAAGTACTGGCATATGTGTATGAACTCCACATGGCAATCAGGTAGGAAGGTCACTCACTAAATTAAAAAATATGTCAGAAATGTGGGTTTATAACATGTAGACATCAAAACAATCATACCAAGCAAAATGCATTGAAGTGGATGTGACTTGTCTCATCCTCAAAGCTCAGATTTCAATAGGGAAATTGAAGCTAGAATGAAAGAACCAAAAAAGCCTGTATTCCTGTGATCCTTTATCTTGGAGGGCAATTTATCACTGTCTGATGAAAGAGGCTAAGCAATACCCCTTCAAAAATGTTAGGATTATACGCTTGCAAAGTGAACTCCTAACTTTAAGGACTAATTGACAGAAAGGAACCGTGGAAAATGACAGGCATTAGTTCAGTCTGTACCAGGTCTCAGGAAGATCGACATCTGCATCTTATGTTTTCTGACCAGAGAGTGGTGGCAGAGTAGTCAGTTTTAATTTCAAGTTAATAGCAGCCAGGTACTGTATGAGCCACGTTTCTGAAGTAGTACCCCATGCAGCCACTACATGGTCTAACAAAAAATGGAGACACCACAAACAATTTAGACTGAATTTCCTTTTCATAGAATAGAATCGCAGAATCACAGAATAAGCTGTGTTGGAAGGGACCTCCAAGGATTATAAAGTCCAACTCGTGGTCCTGCACAGGACCATCCCCAAGGATCACACCATGTGCCCAAGAGCATTGTCCAAATGCTCCTTGAGCTCTGTCAGGCTTGGTGCTCTGACCACTTCTCTGGGAACCCTCTTCCCCTGCCCAACCACCCTCTGGGTGAAGAACCTTTTCCTGATATCCAACCTAAACCTCCCCTGACACAACTTCAGGCCATTCCCTGGGGTCACAGTCACCATAGAGAAGGGACCAGTGTCTGGCTCTCCTCTTCCCCTCATGAGGATATTGAAGACTGAGATGAGGTTTCCCCTCAGTCTCCTCTTCTCCAGGCTAAACAGACCAAGTGCCCTCAGCCACTCCTCATGCAACTTCCCCTCAAGGCCCTTCACCATCCTCATGTGCCTCCTTTTGATGATCTCTAATAATTTAATGTTTTTTATCATATTGTCGTGCCCATAACTGCGCGCAGCACTAGAGGTGAGGCAATACCAGTGCAGAGCAGAGCAGGACAATCCCTCCCTTGCCTGGTTGGTGATGCTGGGCTGGGCCTGATGCCTCCCAGGACATGGTTGGCCCTTCTGGCTGCCAGGGCACTGCTGACTCATATTCAAATTTCTGTCAACCAGGACCCCATTATCCATTTCAGAAATAATTTTCTAGCACCTTTGAAGATGAATGGTTGATACAAACCTGGGCTGAGAGTACAAATCAGGGTGTAGAGTACATGTAGAACAAATCTGAATTAGGAGCAGGGGGCAGAGCTGGAGGTCAAAAGGACTGGTGAAGTGGGGATGGATCCAGGGCAGATGTAAATTACCATTTACCATTGGGAGGTAAATTGAGGACAGAATATCAAGTGGCAAAACTTGAGCTGGTTTTGGGACTGGAGCTTGAGTTGTTACTGACTTCAGAAAGGGTGCTGGCTCAGTGAGGTATCTTTAGGTCATGCAGCCTTTTATGTGAGCATTATTCCATGCAGACAGAAGACTGTGGCACTTTTTGAGAGTGACTAAAGTCCAACAGATCATTCATGTCCCCACAGACGCCTTGTCAGGATGTTGCAAAAGAGGATATAAAATAAATCTCTGCCATCAGGTATTTATTTTTATTTCCTTTATGGATCCTTTAATCGCAATGTGACCATTTCAGGTGGTTTGTCTGCAGAAATACCTGAGCTGTGCTGAAGTCTATTCATTTCAGCTTGAATATCTCCAGTTCTATAGCTGCAGCTGACTTAATTTCTATAAAAATCGTCCTGCCATACCAAACCCTGTAGTGAGGATGCATTGAAATAGAACTATGGAAAAGCTATTCCCACACTCCCTACGTGGTAATGAGCTAAACAACTGTTGGATTTTAGCAGATTTAGAATGGTGTTTGTGGTAACAGAATTTTTAAGGCAAGATGATACAAGTTTTGAGGCCATGTTATGTATTCCTATAAAAAGGGGAATTAAAAATGATTAGTGCAATTAAAGCTTGTCAAAATAATTACAATAACAACAGCAAATATGAGAATTTATCTGCTTATGCCTAATATAAATGACAAGAATAGGTAAGAAAATCAACAAATGCAAAAATTATAAAAGTTAATACTCTAAAATACCAGAGGATCTATCATTAAAGAAAGTTTCTTTCATCTTCTTATGACTATGTCTATTCATTTAAACCTCTATTGAATTATACAAACTCCTTTGTATGGTTCAGTGTGTCTCAATTAGGATTTTACTGCCCTGTCATAAAGCTCATCACAGGCTAAAAGTTTTTTTATTTCCCTGTTTGTGAAGCCTGCCAAGTTCTGTATGAGCTGTCACTCACTGTATTACACTCAATGGATGAATAGAAGTTTGTCCACAATGAAGTTGTCCCATATTTCTCAGGGTTTTTTTAGACCATTTACAGTCTGTCCTATCTTCCTAAATCCCCTGCACAGAGCCCTGCCAGTCAGAAATGCACCAAAACATCATACAATGGACCTGAAAAACCAGCAAGAACATCTATCATTTAAAAGCTATTTCTGGCAGTCTTTTATAGATGTAATTTACAATAAAAAAGTACTGTATGTTCATGAACAAACTGATTCACCACTTTAAACTGTAAATGTGAAATGTTAGGATTGCTGCTAAGAGTGCTGTGTCTGCAGCCCAAGACAAAAGGAGTCAGTAATCGGTCCTTCTGCCTGTCATCCTGACATCACTGCAGTGGTTACTCTTAGAATATGCACAGGAAACTTGTCACAGAGGCACCCTCCCTCTGCAGAAGCCTAAATAGGCTGTGCAGTGTCAGTGCTACAGATAAGGGACACTGAAAATGTCTGCTTGCTTACATGCACATGGATAAGTACCTTGCAGAAAAGCTCACACCAGGTAATAGGTCTTTCCAGTGTCTTTATTTCCAAGGTAAATAGCATTTAGTAATGAATTCCAGGCTCTGAATGCATAGTGGAGGTATATTGGTGCTGAATTTCATGAAGACATTAAGCATGAGTAGCAATTTAAAGTATTGCTAGAGAATTTGCATTGATATAAAAGTACAAAAGATCAGAGGGACTTTTTGATAAAAGGCTTGCAAAAGGTGCTCACAGTTCTCTCCAGCTACAATGGGATGTGAGTACCCCAGTATCTTTGCCTTATATAAAATGCAAAAAAATAGATTAAAAACAAAATAGTTTTTCAGAATGTTCAGTGTTCAAAAAGGGAGAGAATTTGTGAAGTGCCATCTGCATCTGCTCTGTGGCCTCTATTAAGGTGGATGAGAATGGAAGGAATTATGTTTTGGTGACTGAAAAGGATGAGCAATCTTTCTCCTAATGCTGCATTATCTTACAGCATCATAACTACCACTGAAATAAGTCTTGTCTCTGACCACTTTAGGTTTTTATTTGAGTTTTATTTGGGTTTGCTTTGTTGGGTGCACATATACCATGGAATGAAATGAATACCCATATTGTCTAAGTTAAGCCATTTACAGTATTTCTTTTATCAGTTCTCCTTCCCAGCACTATGCAGAGCTGTGGAAAAGAGCTGTTATTGGACAGTGTTTTGAGCTGTCTATGTGTGAATAAATTGAAATATGGTTTACAATTACAAAGTAACAGGAATGAAAAGAGTGCTACAAAGATCATTGCTAAAGTTTTCTGAGGCTTTCCTGCCATCTCTGTTTTATCTGAGTGAGATATTTTGGTATGATTCACTCTGCTTTCATCTGGAGGGCATTGTGTGTATTAGTTTTCAATTCTGTAAATCAACTACTTTTAGTTTTTTATGATTCTTTTAGGGTTGACCTTGGTGTTGCATCAGCATCTCAGTGAGATTTAAGCTAAAATTCTGACCCTTCTGAAGTTAAATGGGAGGTTTGGCATTGATGTCAGTATATCCAAGATTTTCACATGGTGAAAACACTGTCCTTCTCACATTGTGCTTAAACGTCATGAGGCACAGCCAGGTCTCAGAGAAGAGAGCTCATTTCTACTGGGGTTCAGCAGTATGAGTTTCAAATTAGGAAGGACCTTAATGTTCCTTCTGTAAGGGTTACCTATTCTTCTTCTTTTATGGCAAAGACATGAGTTTGGGGTGCTGTGCATGTGCTGCTGTACAAATACACACAGAAAGATTTTCCAACTATTTTGTATTTTGTTAGCCAGGTTTCCAGGAGCTGGGATAATTCTTGGACTTCAGCAGACTGCTGAGGTTCACATGGTGATTAAGGGGCATGCTAAATAAACTAATGTTTATTTCTGCAATTGCAGTGCAAGATTGTTACCCCAGCTTTCAGGGACATGCCACACTGAGCTACAGAAAGCCACAGCACTCTTTAAAGAATGAGTTTCACTTGTCATGGTTACTTCCAGCCAATATTCTCAGTAGAAGTAACCCAGTTAAAAAGAACAGTCAACAGTAACATTTCACACGCACTCTTCCAAAACAAAACCATTCTGCTGTTAAATTGCATGTCCTGCCTTCAGTTTTAAATTCCTCAATGTCTTCTCTCTCTGGATTCCTTCTGAGGAATTATTGGACAATTTATCATTATTTCTGTATTATTTCCCTTGTGAAAATCAAATGCCTGGTCAGGGCCATAAAACATGAGTGTCTTATTTTTAAAGTCACCAGACATTTGCTTAGGAATGAAAGCTGGAAATCAGTTGGAGAGAGATCCCTATTCAGTCCTGAACCCTGCAAGCCTTCAGTGAGCCACACGAAGAAATATGTGGGGATCCATGCACAGACTTGCAGGATATTTGGGCTGAAGTGGCCAGCTGGGCTTTTAAGGTGTCTAGGTTAGATGGAAACCATGCCATGAAACTCCCCTGAGTGAGGGAGAGGTCAGTTCATGTAGGTGAAGGAATATTAACTCCGAGCTCAGGGACTGGGAATGACTTTTCCACATAGGCAGTCTGGGCTTTGTGCTCTCAGGGCTCTCAGGAGCTGGAGTTATTATCCTTGGGGGGCTTTGGGATTCTGTGGGTGCAGATTTGTCCTGGTCTCTGTCTACAGAGAAAGTGCTGCACTCCTTGGGTTTCGTTTCAGGCAGACCACTAAGGAGGGAGAGACCTCTCTGGTTATTCAGTCTAGGATAGGAAAAGGTTTGTGAGCTGAAAATGAGCCAGAAAAAATCCCCCAAGATATCTATAATTATATGTAGTAGCAGTCTACTAAATTGAAAAAGTGTTATGCAGGGAGAAAGGCTATCCTCCATTCCCTGGCCCCAGAAAAGGGCTCTTAATAATTTGCATGGAAATTTTGTCAAGGAATCTGTGTCTTTCATCCAGCAGCTAGAGATCTATATAAATGTAATTATTTTTATTTTAATTAATGATTATGATAAACGAGAGTCTCTCTTGCTCATTTTCCTTGGGCTTTTATGCTTCTTGAATTACATTTTTGATAGCACTGAAGTACCTAGAGGATGGATGCAGTGTGTTTCCATCCCTGTATCTGTCAACAGGTCTGAATAAAATATTTGAAGCTGTGTTTCTTTAGTGGGGGATATATATATTTTTTTACAAGGAAGATGATTTTGATGAAAACAGTTGATCTTGTATATCTATGACTTCATTCTGGTTTCTAAGCATGAAAAATGTGCCTTTTTTTGTATTTCCACAAATATTATAAGAGTATAACTTAAAATGCTGTGAGTTTTTTTAAACTGGGTTTTACTTGTAATTTTAGTTGAGTTTAGAAAACTTTTAAAGAAGCTTTAAAAGAAAACAAAAAGAAACCACAGAAAAAAGCTTATCAAGAATTAGAAAATTTAAATACCGGTTTTGGAAACAAACGAAATGATGTTTCCACACATCACAACTCTTAGTAAAGGTAAATTTATCCTTTATCATATGCAACTCTTCAGTGAGAAATTTTAGCAGCAGCACTGACATTTTTTCATATTTACCTCTATGGTAGATACAGTTTACTTTGTCTTTACAGACTTTATGTACAACTGTAATTCTAAAAGTAATCATATTCACATAAAGACAACAATAGCAATAGAAAAAAACACCATCAATCACAAAAGGGATGATGAAAGTACTTATCATTAAGTGTTACCTTTCATTTGTGCTTCAAGAACGCTGAATTCTATTAGTAATAATTCTTTGCTAAAAATTAGGACAATAGTGGTATTTCTGTGGTTTTTGTCTGCAGAAACTGACAGGGTTTAAAGTGCAGCTTTTGAGGAGTACTGTGAATAGGTTTTCAATTTAATGTATATTTTTAGAGCTCTGAGATGAGAAAGATGATGCATCTTAAATTGATTAGAGAACATCTTTTACAGCCAGAGATGCTGCATGACCACTGTGAGTTGTGCATAAATCTTATTTCTTTTTGGCAATGATTTTTGTACATGGTTTGATTTATGTTACGGGGTGGATGCCAAGAGACGAGCAACATAAATCACAGAAACGAAGGAGCCTAATATGCAATAGCTAGTTACAAAATTCATACTTGGTATTAGATGAAATAAATTGTAAATACTCAGGAGATGATAGAGTGCCTTAATCTACAGAGTTAATCCAGCTCTGCATGCAGAAACTTGACAAGATGACTGTGCTTGTTCCTTTGGGCAAAGGAACCTTTGGGCAAAGTTTTGTTTCCTTTTGATGTTAATGGCCACTTGTCTTTCCTGATGCCGAGATTTCACCTTGGATCAAGATCCTTCACAAGCACATTTTAACAGGAGGAGCAGAAAGCTGTTCCAGTCCCTCTAACCAGTGGAAAAGAGGGAGCAGAGCATCAGAAAAGGGGGTTTGCACAAAGGCTGTCTGTGGAGCAGATTTTTTGTGTTGTGTGGTGCTCTCAACCTGTAGCAGTCGGTTGCCTGTGGAATCCTCCTCCAGGGTTTATTACAGGAGGCTTTTTTTACTGTCAGCCTTGGCACCTCTTTTCTGCCTCTGGTCACAGGTTATGTTTATTTAGGATCTGTCTGAGGGAGAGGGCTTTGAAAGCACAACAGATTGTGTTCAGAAGTCCAGCAAGTAGTACAAGCCAGCAAATTTTTGTGTGTGAGAATTTATATGAGCTCTTTAGTGCTTATATAAATAAAGAGGGGACATCTCCATCTATTTTTCTGGATAAGGATAAGGAAGATTGAAATGGCAGTATGAGAGGGAATCAAATCTGAAAACATGACATACATGACATACAGGCAAACAAGCATACGGGCTACAGGATTTATGGAATCGTGCAGCTGCTCTGAAAGAGCACTTAATAAGCCTTGTGGACAGAAATATCCGTGGAGAGGAGAGGAAATCAAAGAAAGTCCTGGGATTTCTAATTTAATTTTGAGACTGTTGGGGGGGGATGAGCCTGGTGATAAGCCTGAAAGCTGCAGATAGCTAATTCCCAAGAGGATCTAAACAGCAAGCCCTTTTGTGAGGAGGTTAATGAGAGGAAGAATGTGAATGTAAGGAAGGATGATGGAGAGATCAGCTGGTACAGTAACCAGCTAAAGAGGATGTGAGGGGTAAAGGCTACCAGTGGCAGGTGACAGAGTGTCATCAATGAGCGGTCAGCCCTTCTGAGAAAATGAGAGGAAGAAATGAAGGAATTTCGGAGGGCTGTTGTGTACAGAAGACCAAGGGTAATCAGTGTAAAGTTACATTTAACATAGTTTTCAAAAATATTGATGAAATTCTTTAGGATAAACTAAATAACCTCCCTCGTAGCATACTGAATGAACAGAGGAAATTGTGTGGCCATAGCAAGGATGCTTAGTCAGTCTGTAGGGAGATATCTGTGGCTGGAATTTTCAAACATTCAGAAGAGGAGAGGAGGGAAGCACCTGCACAAGCACAGACATGCTGTTTTGTACTCTAAAACTACATAAAGTCTTGGATTTTGAAAGAAAACTATTTAATGACATTGAGGCAAGCTGGAATTTGGAATAGCAGCAGAAGAAGATGAAGATTTTATGTAGCTGTCTAGTGCCAGCAATGTTTTTTATAAGCAGATAATTCATACTGAACTTTCTGCGCAGATCATGCTGTCTCTAAATGTACTTGAGGTCTTTCAGTTCAAAGGACACAAGGACTGGCATTTGTTGTGTAGTTAACACTGTTGTTGTTCCACTGTTACCTGGTATAAGGCAGGTAAAGATGGCAATGACACCACCCTTGCAGAAATGTGCATTAAAGCTTAGCATAAATACAATTTGAATGCCTAAGACTTCAACCCCGCCTAGGTTATCCCCAACATTAAAACTGTCTCAAATCTACACAGTGCAAATGATATCTTCTGGATTCCTGCCAGATCTCTTGTCACATCTTGCTCTTTCTACTGTTCCAGCTCCTTTCAGGGCATAACCCGAAGACTAGTAGCAACTTGAAATCCACCAGACACAAAAGAGTGTTTGCAAGGCAGAGGGAGATTTTCTTTCAAAGATGAGATTTCAAATGATAGGTATGGGAAAAATCTTCCCTTCTTCCTTTGTCCTTTCTTTATTTATAACAGTTTCATTCCCATTTCACCATTGGATTAGCAGGCTTTGTGCCAGCAGATATATGTTTCCAATATATAAAATTGAAAATACTGTGGTCACCGAATGAGTGAAAAAATACCTGGCGTGTGACATGTGAACAGCTCTCCATGTGCCTTCTCTGGCTGACCTTGCTGGTGAGACCTGTTAGCATGGGAGCCATTGGGAGGGGCAAGGGACAAACACTTACAGGTTTATGTGCCTAATCTTACTGGCAGGCAATATCCTGGAGACATTAATAAAGATGTGAGATCACAAAACGTCTGGGGAAATATCAGCTGACAAAACCTACTATTTTTGGTTCATAAGGAATAAATTGTGTCTGACAAAGCTGGAGATGGAGAAAAGCAGTAAAAATGAGACAGTGGCACTTTGAAAAGATTTGGAGAGGAATTGTGACATTGATGTTATCTATAAAGATTTGAAAGTAAAGCTGTAGAAATGGCTTTAGTAGCCATGCTCAGATAGGATGACAGGCACTTGGTCTGGAGATTTCTTTATGCACAGTCTGTAATAAACCTTTAATTAAATTAAAACTTTAATTCATCTTTAATTCACAGCTGATCTATACTCAGTGAGCTCTGATCACTTCATTCTAAGAGGGCAATATAAGAAAATTAGCAAGTTAGGACAGAATGAAGACAATATGATCTTAACTGTTTAGCTGAGTACAGCTCTTCATGTATAGGGGCTTTCTGTGATTACTTGATCTTCACAACAGGCCACTTTCCCCACCTGTGTCAAGATCTTTAAAAGTGATCATTCTTTGTGTTCCCAACAATAACAAAATCTTCTCTCTGTGTCTGGATCTCAGAAGAGATATAACCGCATGTAACCCACAAACTTCCAGCCAGAGGGGAAGTTGTGTAGCTAAGGAGAGGAGATTATTCTCCTTGTATACATTATATATAATATTATATATTATATCCTTGTATATCAGATAATAAATTGCTGTTCTGCAACTGTAAACAATTTAATATTGATGATCCATGTGTGTATGTTTGCAACAGGACTGAAATTAACATGAATTTATTCATTAATTTGGATAAGCAGCTGATACTGTACTAGATGGAATTAACTCTCACCACCTACCTGCTATTTTATCTTCCTGGAAGAGGCTGTGGGAGATTTTCTGCAGTGTCCAGGAGCCTACAGCACAGTTCACCATCTATTCTGTCTGTTTATCATGGGCTGTAATTTATTAAATGCTTTGACACCCACTGAGATTTCAACTGCTGTGCATGTAAATGGGTTATTTTGATCTGGTTCATCTTGTAGCTGTTTGTGGGGAATTATTATGCTGTGTGTAAAGTGCTGAACTGCCTTTATCGAGTTCTAACGTAGGAACTGCAGAAATGATCTGTTTAGTACTATAAGGAAGCAGTATCTTCCTGTAGGTTTTCACAGATATGTTCCTAATGTTGAGTCCCTAATTTTATACTAGTGACTTCTTTCTCCTGCTAGCACATGATTTTGAGCAAGATTTGCTGTAAGTCTGAAGTCAGTGCAGGTTGTTTAGAATAGAACATGAATGTAATGTGCAAATGTGTATCTGCTTTCTAATTTCCTCATTGACAGACATTTGGGAGCCTGAGCTGAAACTCTTTCCTCCCAAATGTGGTCCTAAATCAATAAAGTACTTGAGCATATATTTAGCCTTAGATAGGTGCCTTAGCCCTGCAGATTTTCACAAATTCTAAGATCTGTTTTAAACATATGTCTGCTAATTGCAGTTGCTTTCCTCAAGCAATTTTATAAATCCTTATGTCTAAGCTTCAATTCCTCTTCCACTCCTGGAGGAAACTGGAGTTCATCTTATGCCTGCCAGTGTTATCTAGTGTTTGAGGGATGCCTCCCAGTGGAGGCATCTGAAAAGAGAGCATGATGCTATTTTTTTTTCTAGCTATGGAAGATGAAGGTTTTTCTATAATGATGAAGTTTCTTCCATAAATTATACTAAACCAGTAAATCTTTTTTTAAAATTTTTTTCATTTTTTTTTCTCCCAGAGTAAAAACATCTGCCTATTGCAAATGGTTAGCATAGTTCTTTACACAGGAGAAAGCTTATGATGATGCTATGCAGAGATAAGAAGGCTGTGTGGTATAAAAGTTCATCTATGTTTCTCCTTAAGAATGTCTGTGTGCATCAGTGTTGGAGAAAGCAATTTTCCTTACATGCCTCAGATGGGTGGTGTTTGAGGATGAATGGATTTCCCCAAATGATTAAGAGCCGGTGTTTGCAAAATGCTTCCTTATCTTTGGATGGTCAAAGATGCAAATTCAAAAGTACTGGCATTGGTTGTTCTGAAATCCTTACAGCTATTGTAGATAAACAGCATAAACTTTGAGTGGGACTATCACTCAGGGAAGAGTGTGATTTGGGAAGATTTTTTCAGGCGTTATCAGCCTTTAGCTCTTCTCTTGGCAAAACCATTCACAGCAGACCAAACAGAGCTTGCATATTATTAAGGCTGTTAATTGGGTGTCAGATCTGACCCTGTGCAGGCCAATCCCACAAAAGGTTCTTCCCAGTGACCCCGGCTGGACAATGATTCAGTGCAATGTCACGTGGGCACCCAAACACAAGCTTTAATTGTGCTGACTCTGCAATCTGTGGCACAATACCATTTCAAAAGCTGTCATTCCTCCATTTTTGTTGGATTTATTCCTGGTTAAACTTCTGCTCCTCCTTTTATCTCCTCATTATTTTTTATCTTTTTTTTTTAATGAGGACAATAGATGTCATTTTGTATTACCATTATAATTTCTCTCAAAAAGGCAGAAATGTCTTTCCTTCTTTATACTGCGGGAAACCGACGTAGCTATATAGACCCAGAGCCAAAATAATCATATGCTGATAAATAGAGAACAAAACTCCAATCTGGATTTTTTCCCCAAGTGGGAAAAGTTCCAGCAAACAAGGGTAGGCAAGGAACGTGTAAAGAATTATAAACGGGAAGATCTAGCAAACTGCTCAGTAATGTGCTACAATGTTAAATACATAAGATATTAACATAATTTTTCTTTGAAATTTATATGCCAGTGCAAATGATTTTTAACCTGGATGTCGTAAGATATGAATTTATTAGAAATTTAAAACATTTTTTATAACTTTTCAACAATTATATAGTGAAATGTGTTTTCTGTCTGGTTTTGTGTTTGAGAATTATTTTTGTGAGATAAAAAATACAAGTTTTCTGCATAAGCAGGGGTAACATACAAACCATACCCAGAAGCTCTAACAGCTGGAGTCCTTTGACTTTGCAGATAAGCGTAAATCAATGTAGTTCAGCATCAATCAAAACCTGTCTCCAAATTCAGGCTTAGGCTCAATACCCACAGAACATATGTCAATAGCCATAGAACATATGTCCACCTTACACATTCAGCACAGGACAATCACTGATGGGCAAGCTGCAAACTTTATAACAGCTTGGCTCCTAAATTACTAATATGTTCAATATTGCACAGTAACATCCACCTAACATCCACTAACATCCAGGTACATCCCCATGAGATGTAGAATTTGTGTGCACAGGGAGGCGTTTGAGAGATACCAACACAGGTACCACCAGTACCAGAACAGGGGGGAGCTCATTACTGGGAAGTAATTCTTGAGGTATACAATGTAGTTTTTCCATAGAGAGAAACATATGGAAACTGCTGAAAGTGCTGAAACTGCTGAATGGAGTCTCCATTTCTTGATGATCAAGGGCAAAGGAATGACTTTGTGGAAGATATTTGCTAACTAAGCACATTTTGCTGACTGTATACAGAAGTGAGTGGGTGAAATTCTGGGGGTTTTCTTGTGTTGTTCTATTGTGGTGTGGGCTTTGTTTTTTTTCTTTTTTAATGCAGGTGTTAGATGAGATGATCTAATGCTCCCTTCTGGCCCTAAGGCAAAGTGCAGCCTCCACTAGACAATATTCACGGAGCTTTCTAAATCCTTTTTACCAGGCCTTTGGGGAAGGAGGTTTCTAATAGGGGAGAATTTTATAGGGCAGAGAAGTGTTTGCCAGCAGAAATATTTGCTGTTGGCAGTTGATTGTTTTGGGGAGGAGGAAAGGTTTGCCAGGGTTTCCATTTGAAATGTCTTTCAAATCTTCATTAAAGGTGTCTGTGGCAATATTCAGCCATGTCTTTGCATATTGTTCCTTAGAAAAACATAAATAACTTTTTTTTTCAAGACAGAGAAACAAGAGTTTGCATATTATATCATGGCAGAGGTAAATTCAGTCTCACAGTTGTGTGTCTCGGGGAAAAAATTAGGGAATATGACTAGCATCTGTCTCATGTCACCTTTCTCAGAAACAATGCTTTCCAGCTTTGCTAAATTCATCCATCTCTTGAGCAAACTGTCAGAGGTTTAGAGAAGCAGGGTTGTACTTTTGCTAGCTCTGGTTCACCTAAGAGCACTGTGGGCTGCTCACTTTTGAAAAACAATGGCCACTTTTAAATAGCAGACCTTTATAAAAGTAGCACAATGTGACAAAGTGCTTTGTAACCATGAATAAGTGATCAGATAAACAACTTGCCATCCACCGAGGTGTCAGACAGGCCATTGTATATGTTACACACAACAGGCAGCCTGCTCCGTGTCTGGAAAAAAACCGGGACAATTTCGGGTGGCCTGTGGGCAGGAACGCTGACAAAATGCAAGTTTTCTGCACAGTTTATCCATTCACAATTTAGAAATGATAAAAACTGATGGGAAAACACTCTGTCTTCAACCCACTCCCTTTAGGAGGACACTCGGAGCAGAGGACGGTGCCAGGAGCCCATGCTGTGCCGCACAATCTGTCACGGGGCTGCATGAATAGTGCCCACGTCAACCTTTTGTCCCCGGCCACAACAGAGACAACGGGCCCTCCAGCTCGTAGGTGGGTTGTCCTGCGAGGGGACAGATGTCATTAAGGAGTGATGTACAGCAGGCACCGTGGCTTGTGGGGCTCACAATGGCCACAACATCCAAAGGCCATATGTAGAGATCTCATTAGTTCCTTGATTGCCTCCTGCACAGGCGGTTGGAAATGTTTAAAAGTGCAAGTTCAAAAGGGAAAGTGATGTATCATGTTTGGATTTTCTCCTTCGGTCATGCAAAGCAAACAGAGTACCTGCTGTGTTTGGATGCCAGAATTTTTAGAGACTAAGGCACATCTTAATTATGGCTCTGTTTTGTGGCTTTGCTTCACACTGAATTTCTCTGCTGTCTCCCAGTCAGAGAGTCCAAAGAGGTATTGAAGATATGCAGAGTCCTTTGGGCATTTTCAACCTGAAATATTTATCTGCTTGGTTCTGTTTCAGTCCCAGCAGATATTTATCTTCTGTTAGGAATTTAAAGGAGACATGTGCAGAATTCCTGGGATGTTCATCTTTGGATACGGCTGTGAAGAAAAACACATGATGTGGGTAATGTTTTATTCTGTTCTTTTCAGTTTTATTTCTCTGTTCTCAGTTTTAAATCAGTATTATAGGCAGAGTCACATTCAGCACCTCAGTCTGGTGGGTTTGCCTACAACCTATTTTGACAATGTTGGGAAAACTTTTGCTCTTGGTGCTCAGCAGCATATTGCACTGTCCTTACTCCCTGTTTTCATCACTGGGAAGATCCCTTCTAGTCCATTCTATATGCTATTTAACTATAATTTCCCAGCTTCTCAGAAGAACTTGTTTCTGCCTTAACTGGGCAGCCCTTTTACAACACACAAAGTGGAAAAAATTTTCTGGGCAAGATTTTTCACAAAGGCAACAACTTTGTTTCCCGAAGGATATATTCAATTGCAATTGGCAGCTTTGAAACCACTGTAGACCATTTAAAGTTTAACTTTTAAACCTAACAAAAAGGGATGCTGTTATATTTTTTACCTACAACTGAGTATCTTTAAACTGATGCAAAGGCATCTTGGATGCTTTGGCAAAGGCATCAGTAAAGATCTTTCTAATTTTACCTTACCATGTAATTTACAAACTCTCTAGTAAAATGCAAATTGGTGTTTAAAAAGTGTGGTTAGATATTATTACAGACATTAACTAGTACAAATTGCATTCTGTAAGGGTCCTTCTGTTTTACTCTCACCATCCTGCTTTCTCAGCTTTTTTTTCCTATGAGGACTAAAATTTGGTCTGAATGTTTGATTTTGGATTCCCAGCTTAACTGTTAATGGCTAATGTCCAGTTCAGCTTTTTCCTGAGCTTTGCTGTCTTCATAGTTCTGAGTTCAGAGTCATCATGGCCCCTATTGCCTCACATCTAAAATCAACCAGCATAGCCCTTAATTATTCCATTCTCCACAGACAGTCTTTCCAGAAGAGACCATTAATCCCTTCACCCACATTACAGTGCATTGCATTCCCTGTCTCCAAATGAGAATGTCTGTGTAGAGTGAATTTAGGATTGGTACAGGAAAATGGAGTGGTATTAGTGAAATATGGCAAATAGTTCTCTGCCTGAGGTATTAGTTCATCCTGTAAATGTTATACATGACTCTAAATTGTGTTTGCAGGCCACACTGGACTGGCTTTGAAAACCATCACTGTGCTAGGAACTCCTAAAAGGTTTGTGTCTGAGTGACTGAATGCAGCGTAGTGTCCAAATCCTGAGGGTTAGTCCAGCCTTGTGTCTCCCAAGTGGTGGCTGAGGATGGAGTCACAGCCCTCATGTGTGTATTAGGTTTCTGGTAGGATATCCCAGGGCAGCAGATTAAAATTGTCTGCAGTATTAGTCATTTCCTGGCTGCTCTTTCCCTTTAAAGAAGACACTATCTATGCCTGTGACATAAGAATAAATACTTTAATGTAAATATTTTCCAAGTGGAATTACTCATTATTAACACAGACAGTTCTGAAGGCAAATAAAAACATTATGTGTCAGCAAAAAACATTATTATTAAGGAATTCAGACTTCAAACCACACCATGATTCATTGAGCACCTGACTGATTTTTTTTTCTTTTTGCTTCTCAGTTTCTTTTTTCCTCTTCACTAAATATGAAAATATCTTACAGGACATCAGGGTTTTCAGAAGGCTTGTGTTGGTGTCTGATAAACTGGAAGAAGTGGGGAAAGATGCCATGGGTAGCATGGATCTGGTGAAATTTTGTGTAAGTGAAGCAGAAATGGAGAGGGTGACATTAAGCTAACTGAAATAAACAGAAATAAACCAAGAAGAAGATGTACAAAAGGTCCATCTGGAACGAAAGCATGTGGTGAGATGGGGATACAAACAGTGCCTTTTTTACTGTAAATAAAGGCTTCAAGGCCCATCTTCAGTGGAAGCTGATTGGAGCCCATGCATTTTAGTGCTTTCTTCATTGTGTGAGGCACTAAGGAGGTGGGGGATATTATGGAGAAATGAAGTAGTTAAATTATTATTAAGTAAATTCTGAATTTCCCTCTAGTTTTCCCTCAGTTTTCCACACTGTACTGGGAAACATTCTTGCAGGCACTATTAGAGTTTTGGTGCAGGTCTGAACTTCACTGCCAGAGGGATAGAGCAGGACTCCTGTTTAGTTGCTGTAGCCCTAAGCTCACTGCAAAGAGTACTTCTAATTTTTTAATTTTTTTCTTCTTCAAGAATACTTTACATGGAATCACATCAATACAGTAATAGATTTTTACACTATTTGCAATGGGTGAAGAAGAGAGAATGAAAGATAAGTAATTAATTGCAAATAATTGAGCCTATAATGTTTTAGGTAACTAAATTTTGGGGGGTTTATCTGTTTTTTTTTAAATTTTATTTCTCACCAAACCAGTCTGCCATGCTCTGTGATACCTTACTGCCTCAGGTCTCTTAAATCACATCTGAACCTCTTTTATGAGGCCTAAGGGAAAGTCGAAGGTTATGTTCCTTACCTTCTTTTGTAAATATGTTACAGTCCATTTCATCTAAAATCTGGCTCTTTTCACAGCTGGTTGTTGAGTCAGTTGTAAAGGCTCTGCTGTGATTTAAATCACTTAATAACCTGTATTTTTTTGAGTTCTTTTTTTTTCCAAATATGAAGAACACTAGCATTCATGTAGTTGAAGATTTAAGAAAGTACACCCTGGAATTCTAAAAGTGTGTTATATTTCCTTTGTAGATGTGGTATGTGCAAAATGAAAAAAAAAATAGTCTTCATCCTAACCCACATTTAAAAAAAATGACTACATCTTCAGTCTTAAGTAATACTCACAGCAAATAATTCTTTCACTGCTTAGTTTATACAAAAAATACACCAAGTTTTACCAGATTATTTTCCAACTGAAATTAAGCAAGAGGACAGGAATGCATATTAAGATGAATGACACTTATTTCAGAGGAATGGATGACTGATACTCCTTTCATTGTCCAAAACTCATGTTCTAATACTGGAAGTGATTTTATTCTCTATGCTCCCTCAGAACTAATCAGTAAATCAGCAATCAGATCTTATGTTGAGACACATAAATTTATCATCTTGGTTTTGGTACAAATTTCACAATTTGAGGAAGTCAGGAGTTTTGTTCCACTTTTTAGTAAAAAATAATAATTTCCACAGATTTCACAGGGTCGGTCAATATGAATACAAGCATTTTGTTTACAGAACTGTGTTACAACATGTTGTTTGAAGTTAAGTGGGTAATGAAATCGATAGAAGGAAACAATACCAGTTCACTTAATGGGAATCCCTGGTGCACTTGGGGCTGCTTTCCATCCATCTGACGTCCACTGTAACACTTGCTCTTTTCTCAGTTCACCACAATTGCTTTAAGGCCTTTGACTCTTGGGCCAAGTTCACAGATTTATGGAAACAACTTCCCAGGCACAACTATGAAAATTTGGTACATTTGCTGTTTGTAAAACAGGAGAAAATAAAAGGAACACTGAGAAGCACCACGGTCTTGTGTGTAAGGAATTTACCAGTGTTTGTGGGAACGATCTCAACTTTGCATGTTTTTCTGGCTTTATCTATGAAGCTTGAATCAGGATCCTGTTTTATCTGTAGCTGAAGCTGACAGCTGGGGAAGGAGGATAAAAAACCTTTGGGGTTTTGGCCCATCATTAACTGCTTTATAGTGAAAACTTTTAAGCGTCTGAGCTTAAAAATATAATGTACTTCCTCCAGTAGTACATGTTTGTTCTTGATTCTGTGATCTCTCATTTTCTTGCCAGAGGGGTAGGTGGATTTGCTGTGCTGTGGAAATATGACTAAACTTGGCCTGAAACTTAACAAATTGTACACTCTTTTCTTATAATTGTTAAACCACAGGTTAGCAGATCTATTTTTAAATCAGCAGCAACCCAGAGCCCTGAGATTCTTTTTTCTGCACTAGGAGATGACATGGATACAGGTGATGGAGCAGAAGGAGCAGAACTCTTCATCATGCAACTCTGAGCAGCCCACCATTCCTCTCGTTCATCTATCAGAGCTCTAGTTTCCACTCAGGTCACTGTTTTTTGCTACAGCAGTCTTCCAGTGCAAGATCCTTTTCTATAAAACATTGCTTTTTCTCCTCTCCCCTCCCCCAAATCAACTTTATTGTTCTTTGACTTGGTTAGCTTTTCTGCATGTTTTTTCTAAGAAATGACACCAAGTACCTCAAATGTGCACTGTTTTGTTCTTGTACAGCCAGAATGAATAGGAATTATGACAGATAGAATCCATCCCACAACACAGAATGGAAACAGCTCAGACAACCTGGAAATCCTCAAAGACCAATGTGCTGCAAGGCTGTGGCATCACTTGTACAGCGATTTGTGGCTCCGGGTTCTCTCTGATCATTGACCAAATAAATCTATCCTCCTTCTATTATATTTTCCATCCAATGTGTGCCTCTTCTATATAAAAACGTTGCTCAATCTCCGTGAATTCCCATTGTTCACCTGCAGACTACTAGTTTGATGCTGTAGACAAAAAGCATTGCTATCCTCTTGGATGAATGTGACTCCTTATTCCCCTACAGCATGCCCAGTCAACTTCCATCTGGAGATTTTTAATTGGGAAGAAGGAGGTGGCACATCTTTCCTTTTAATTGCAACATGACAGTAGAATAAAAATAGCATGTCAAATACATTTTTTCTGCTAGGGTTGTTAAGGCTTCTTGTCCTCATTTTCAGCTGCCTTCTGAGTCATGAAAAGCAGAACCTGTACAATTTTTTTTGGAAGAAAAGTAATAACCAGAACATGGTGATGAGAGCTAAGGAAAGGAGTCACATGATGCCATTGAGGCCCGGTGCAGCCCCGTGCCCAATTACTGTGGGGGCTGAGTCCAAAGAATAGTGGCAGAGGAAGAGAACAATGAAACGCTCCCCACGTGCTCTCGTGGTATAGACAAGTCAATCCATCATGAGTGCACAGCCTAGCATCTGGGAGATCCAGATGATACACACTGGAGTTTTCCTGTATCAGCAGTAGTGTCTCTATTGTTGCCTTTTAAAAGCGCTTTTCTAGCGAGGCCTAGGGCATGATTGAAATGCTTGTTATTGCAATTGCTCTGCCTCAATCAATCTTCGTGTGTGATGCAAGGCCGACCTGGGCTCTGGCTCTTTATCTGCCCCTTGTGCTTGCAGTTTTTAAGAATGCACTTACTGATCTAAGAGCTAAAAATCTCTTCTATGTGAACCATATGCATGTGCCTCATAGTGAAGAGAACGCCTTTTAATTGTGATTCTAATCGCTCAGTGCAAAAATATTTGTTTTAACTGACTGGTTCCCAGTCAAACCTTCATTTTGCTGTGTTTATGGCTGTTTTTTTCTAATGTACATTCCTGTGGATTATTTTGCAAGCCATCTCATGGGTGTGTTGAGCATCCAAGCATCCTTGCAAACAGTTACTGCAGATGTATAGCTATAATTCAGGTGAATCATCATTCCCCTTGTTAAAGTTTTACAGCCAAATATTTGGCGAAATGCAAATGGGAGAGGTCTATTTAGGGATCAGATTAAAAGCAACCAAGGTTTGTCATGCAAGGAAGAAAATTGCCTTAGACATGCAGTTTATTTAGATTCAGTAAGTCCACAGCTGGGCAGTAAGTTTAAAATTAAGTGCTGGTCTACTGTCAAATTCTCAGGGTCTGATTCACTGCCAGTGTGTTATCAACACAAGACCCTCGTACAGGGTTTCTGGAGTGGAAAGCTGGTGTAAGCAATCATTTGCAGGAGCACTATGTTTGACTCTCTGCTGCAAGTGCAGAAGGGTTAACGTGACCTCAACACACATGGTGCTGACCTGGGTAGCTGGAGGATGCATTGACTCAGAGCATCACTGCTGAGGCTCTGCAAACTCCGGCTATAAACAAACCCCACATTTGCTCCTGCAGACGTCCAGCTGTCCTTTCTCAGTCCCACACCATGAATATGCTTAAAAGTGCTTTGTCATCAGGAGATGCTTTAAGTAATCCATTATATTATTTTGAACTTAGATAAAACCCATCTGTGGGCTGTGTGGTCAAGGAGGCACAGGGCAAAAGCTGTGCTGGCACAAATCAGATTTGATCTGATGAATGCTTATTGTTATCCTGGAAATAGAAACAGAAAAGCAAATTCAGCTGCCTATACTAGAGCACCTAAGGGCCTCAGAAAATGGAGGAATAATGTGAAGAAGGAAAAAATACCTTAAACCTGAATTTCAGGTCAGATAAATTGAAATGTCAAACTTGCTTCTTCTTCTCAGACTGGCTGTTTTATTCTCGTCCTCTTTTCGGCAATGATCTTGCCTTTTTCTTCCTGTTGTTTGCTGGTTCATTGACCAAAATGCTCTTGTTCTGGTTGGAGTGTTTATATATGCTCATGTTCACTAATATGAGTAATTGTAAATAGCGCTATCCTACAGAGGTCTGTTTGTTCAGAATTCAACCACAATTATTTCGTGCGGGAGAATTGGTGATATCATTCTCTGCTGTGCTCAGAGAGCTTCAGTGGCTTTTGGAGGAAAAGTGAAGCAATTGGAAGATCTTACAAAGCTCTGTGTCCTGTTTTAGTTTTGTGATGTCAGTAAATTTGGATCTGTTTACTAGTCATGCTGCAACTCTTTGTCCCACTCTCTTTCCCATGTCCCTATAAACAAAGAAAATTCTGCTAAAAATCACCTATGCTCAGGACAATTTAGTACAGCAGTGTGTCTAGAACAGATTTTTAAAAGAATTATATTTCTCAGGTAATAATACAATATTCAGCTTCTGTAATTGCTTCCAGCAGAGGATTTCATAGCTAAATTCCTTGTCTCTTTCTACCACAGTCATCCAGGGAGGAGGTTATCCCATTCTGCAGAGCAAGGAACTGAAAGAACAGACAGTGACAGTAATTCTGTGCTGATTGGGAGATGTCCGTTCCCTCATTTCCACCTCATGGCTGTGATCCCTGGCCCAGCTCTGCCTTAATAAGCTGGGTTTTCCCTCTACATCAGCCTGGAACCCAAACCAACTGCTGCACAGTGACTGCTGAGGGCACAAATCCTCTGCACGGAGATCCAGTCACTTGCACTCATGCAACACCTGGTGCAACCACTCAGACCTTGTCAGCCAAGCCTAAGGCCACCTGGAACTCTGCTGTTTTAGTTCATGTTTTAACACAGACCGACTAGCTTTCAAAAGGAGTTTTTCCACCTTGTTTTAGGCCCTCCTTTAGCCCAAGGGAATAATTCTACAGCAGCCCTAAAGCAGATGTAAAATAATCAGCTCCCAGTATTAATGCAGCCCAGCCTTCTTGGTTATATTCCCCTGACAAGACCCATGGCTCATGGATGGTTTTACCTGGTGAGGGCTCTGAGCAGGCAGACTGCCCTTCCCTTGCCCACCTGCAGTGGCTGGGATGGTCTACAGAGACACCCAGTTCAACATAGCTGACTGTGGGGGCCTCTGTGGGAGGCCCCACACTGTTGGGGTGGGTGTTTGCTGCTGGCTCTGTGCTCATATAGAAAACACTGACTGGTGGCACCTTTCCTTAGCACACTTTAGCTGCTCCTTGGAAGACACAGAGGAGTAGGTTGCTTCCTCCGGGAGCTTCCTGTGTAAGGCTTTCAGAGTACTCTTGTTGCCAAACATCCTTAAGAGATGGAGGCACAAATTAGAATAGAAGTAGGCAGAAAGAGTTCTAGAGAACCCTGAATCAGTGCTTCAGCTTCCAGAGGGACTGAATTTCAATGTGTGGCTCCATGCAGAGTCCTGACTTCAGCACGTGCTGCTGTTTGTTTGTTTTCTTTTTTCTTTTTTCTTTTCAGTCTCTCCCCATACATCACACCGGGCACTGAGGCCAGCCATCATCTTGGAGATCTCACACCAGACATAAAGTGACCACCACTGAGTTTATATAGTGCTCATTAATGCGGTGGCTTCTTGGATGCACTCTTTTCTGTACCTGCAGATAGTAAGTGGTGAGCACTGCCACAAAGAAAACCAGTTGTTAACCAAGAAAGTTATGTAACTTGCCCAAGGACACACTTTGAAGTGGCTGGTTCCACCCAGTTGGATTTTTGTGGTGCACCACTGAAAGCAGTTCAGTTTAGCATGAGCAGAATCACCTATATAATCTTTTAGCAGTAAGCTACAGAAGTTGAGTGTTCTATACTAAGCAGAATAGAACCTGACTGCTTTGTTTCAAGGGATTAGAAATTAGTTCAGATTGAAACGAGAAGAGGTAGAAACAACACTCATTCCCAACTGTCACTGTATTTCTCATTTGCTGTACTAAGAGTCTACAGTTGTGTAATTGTGGAGACAATTTTAGACTCTTTTGTGCTTGAGAATACAGTAAGTTATGTTTTACCTGCTTGTCTCTGGAGAAGAAAAGCTTTAATTAAGTCTTCCTTTAATTACGTCCCATCTATACAGTACTGAAATGCATTATGAGAACATGTCATTTACTATATCCCTGCCTTCTGGGAAGGTTTAGATGCTGAATCCTCTAATACTGTATAAAGTTCCAATTGCTACTATTAAATGAGTATTTGAAACAAGACTATTAATATATGCATTGTTATAATAATTGCTAAGTAGTGGTGAAAACCTGAGTGATTAAAGTATGATCTGGATCTTCCATCACAGGAAAATATTAGAATTCTGTGTTCATGTAGAAATTCTCCAGCACTGGTGGTCCAGCACTGATGATCTGCTGGTATGGCTGGTGTCCTGGATCAGAACCTTATTTCACAAAAATTAGTATTTTACCAGTGTCACTGGTAACACTGTACATTGCCATTCTGTGCTGTTCCATTACATAGTTTAATTAAAAACCACTTGCTCTTCGCAGGCTGTCTTATCTTAATTAAGCTAATGAGAATGTCACAACTTCTGATATTTGTTGAAAATAATGTCCTTGAAATGAACTTTCAGGCATTATTTTATTACAAGCTGGGAGTGCTTATGAGCAAGAGATTATTAGAAATGTGTATAAACAAAACATTCAGTTTTCTAGAGGTCGTTGATATCCTGTGCCAAGTATCCATTAGTCTTCCTCAACCTAACTGCAAACTTAATAGAAACTTAAGCTGATAAAAGTAATTAGAATGAACAGCCATGGACTTCCCTGTGTCTCCCCCAACATTTGTAAGTTAATCCTCACTGAGAAGTCCTAGAAAATTTAAATAAAATATTTATTTTAAAATATTTTAAATATCTACAATGGGGTGTTATATGTTTTCCACAAGGGAGGAGTGACACATTGATACCTTTTTAAAACATACAGTTTTTCCATAGTTCTTTTGTATTACTTTTCAAGTTGTCACAGTTTAACATGTGAATCTGCTTGGTTAAAAGGTAAGCCAGCTTGCAGCAACTGAAAGTGACATTTGTCTTTATGCATCAAAGTAAATATTGTTCACTTGAAGATGACACATCTCCAGGGCAGCAGACTGACTCCCCTGAAGGTGAATGTGCATCCACGCAGGCTGCATAATTTGGATTGTTTTTGCTCCACCCCTGTTTACTTTTGCCCTCCAGTCAGTTATGTTGTCCAGACCTGTTTGTAGTCAGTTGCATTATCCCACAGCTTTTGGTGTCTTCTGCCTTGAAAACTTGAACTCTGAGGCCATGCCCGTGCAAAGGAATGGTGTGGAGTTTTTTGTATCAACCAGGTTTGGTTTTATTCTCCTCTTCATGAACAGATCACTGCCTTCTCTGAAAGCAGGGATTTGCAAAGCATACGATTCCATCAACTCTGAATCCAAAGTCATATTTAAAATATCTTTTCCCTTTTCAAGTGATAGGAAGCAACAAGAAAGTCATAGTACTTTGAGGGCGAAAATTGAGAAGTTTTGGTAAGAAGCCCAGGGACACAAATGCCATGATAAGCTTCCAAATTTATCTTAAGGCTGAATAGTATGACTTTGTACCCAGCCAATTTTGCTGACAGTATGGATTTAACCTTGGACAATAACTGTTATTTTTTGAAAAGTTTTTTCCATATTTAGCACTGAGGCCTCCTTAGAAGAATGTAACAGTGCTGCAAATGCAGGAGTGTGTGTAGCAGATAAGACCAACAATGCATGCAGCTTATCTTTAGGGAACTGATCTATCAAAGGGTGTCTGTCCTCCCAGCTCCTGGTATTCCCTGTGTTCCAGTTCCAATATCAGAGATTTTGTTCCTTCAAAAGAGTCACAGACAGATGACATTTGAACTCCCAGCAGACCGATGACATGGAAGGGTTTCTCAGAGTGCTGCTTACTGCGAGGAGTGGGATTGGTTTCCAACATCTCCAAACCCCTTGCAATTGCTCTTAAGAAGGTGAGGTGTTAATGCACAAGGAAAGTGAGTGTCTTCCTCACCCACTGTACTGCTGCACAGCATCAAGGTCTTGTAATCAGGTCACCGCCATCCAAAAAGAATAAGCTATCCTTTGTATAAATTCTTTTGTTTACAAGGCCTCAATTTTGCTAGTCAGAAGCACGAGACACATTCATAACTGGTCATGGCTTTGTTATACCCTGTTTCCACTGGGGAGATGTCAGCATGGATAAGTGCAGTGCTTATCCATGAGTGGTGGTGCAGTGAAGTATAATTGTGCCGAGGACCTGGCACCCATGCTGTGAGTTTTAGAGTTTTTTAATAGTCTTCATGAACACACACCCTATGTGTATGTAGGGCTGAATTGGATGTAATTCCCTGAAGGAAGAGAGCAAGGGATGCAGAACCAGATTTCAAAAGAAGGTCAGAGAAAGAAATGTATTCTAATAAATATACATCCCTTCTCATACACCACAGAATGGAGGGAGCTGTGCATGTGCTGCGACACCTTTTGGGTGATGCTTAGGAAAGTATTACATGCCAGTGGAGCTTAACTCTGCTGTTATCCTACACTTGCCTGTGCAGATTTGGAGAGGCAGAAAATGATGCAAAATTTACAGAAATAATCCCACTTTGTGAGCACAAAGGCTGCAATTTATTCTCTGCTTTCCTTCTGCCTGCCTATTTCAGTTAGGATGACCAGCGTGAACCTGATCATCCAATTACTTACCTTCAGAGCGTTTCTTATAGGCAACCTCTGGATTAAAGAAAAATAATTGAGTGGCCAGTGTTCTCACCTAGTTTTCAAAAGGTTACAATAAGCCTCATTCTAATACTTCCACCTCCTTGTTTCTGGCATACAGGCTAGGTGACATATTATCCCTAGAGACCTCTTCAGACACATCATTTTTGTCATTTCTCATATGTTTCACTAGGACTCTGCTGGGCTGCTGTTTTAATAAATCCTACACGCTTCTGTTCTCATCCCCCTCACCTCCTTCATTTTCAACCAGGTATCAGTTACACTAATAGCCTTATACATCTCCTGAAGATGGTTCTGTTAGACTGGAATCTGGTTCACTGATGCATAGAATTTGCATAAGAGCACACCAGCTTTTCTTTCACTGTGGGGTGTCTCCTTTGCCACAGTTCATTTTTGCTTGTGCGTATGACTGTAATGTGGTTTTTTTCCCTCTTGTCCAGCTGAACGCCAAGTGCAGTTAGGGAAGGAAAGCAGCAAAGAATTGCCATTAGGCATGGTGAAAGTGTTCTTTACTGCTTGATGCCTCTGCATTTGAAGGATTGATTATCTTTCCTTTGATAGCACCCATATTTCTCTCTCTGCCTTCTATTTTTAATGGTTTCTGAAATTTCAAAGAAATGCTTTTCCTTTTCCCTGTGCTTAGGGCTATTAACTGTCTTAATAGTAAATGTTTCTTTTGCTTAAGTTTTGTCAGTCCAAGGGTTTTCTTGCAAAACTGCTACCAGAAAATCAGTTTAGTGTACAGCTTTTCTGAGGCTTATTGTTGCTGTGACTCGAATCTCAGATAAGGCTTGAAAATAAATCAGTCCCCCTCTTTAGAAAATCACACCAGTATGGTTTCTTTGGAAACATTTGCCAGTGTCTCACATTTAAATAATGGTGAAGATAGATATTGAAGCTAAATAATGGCCAATTGTCTTCAGTGTCCTGTAAGAGTCAAGGACACATCAGGGCTTCATGGCTGTCATCGCGCAGTCCATGACAACGCAGGGGATTCCCAGAGTGACAGCATGAATAGTGAGCTGACCTTTCTCTTCCCAAGTTTGCTGCTTGCCACTCGGCAGAGGCAGGAGGACAGGAGCAGGCTGTTACGCCTGTTGTCACTTGCCTTCCTGTCTAGAACTCTTCATCCATCACACTGTTCTTATTAATACTCCCCCGGATGTTTGCACCCTAGTCCTTCTATCAGGAAAATTTTATGTTTTTTTAAACAAACATGTAAAGTCATGTAGGCAAAGCTGTGAAGTCTTCAATGATGCATGAGTAAGAATTAGAATATGATGTATTTTGTTTGCTGGCAATGGTATAGGATCTTCTTTTCATTTATAGCTGAGGTCACAGATAGTTCTGCAACTCTTCTTTTCTTCTCCCTTCTGTGTCACCTTTTGAACTCGGCTGGAGTTTTGTCATCCGTTTTGGTAGGCTACAGATGAGACAAAGGTATGCGGCTCTCTAATCTTCTGTTCTTGCTTGGATGAGGGCGAAAGAATTCTGGATTTAAGCCCCCACTTCTGTTTCCTTTGGCTTTCAGAGATCTAGGATGTTTCTTTGCGCTTTTCAGCTGTTAACCTGAGTCAGCTCTGATCTGGGTTGTGGCCACAAGTGTCTCTACATGGGACGATTATAAATTGAGGAAGGCATGGAGGAGCTGGGGTCATGTCCCAGGTTGGTTATAAGCATTGTGCCTCCAAAAGGAGGAAACCAAGAATATTACTGTATGTCATGAATATATTTGAGGATTAAATACTCAGTGAGCGTGGTACACCGGGTTACCGTAACAATGCAAACAGAGTCTGGAGAGCTGTTTGGCCCTCTCTCAGTGAAGTATCATAAGGTGGTTGAAAAATAACAAATTATTTGGCTTCTCATGTTTTATCATCTGCTTTGGCCATTTCTGCATGTTTTCAAGATTTTTAAAAGTATTTTGTCCAGTAAGTTCCCTTAAGAACTCAGTACACTGAGGGTTTCCACTTCTTAAGAATATAAGCCAGTTAACTATGGAAATTTCTAGAGCTGGATGGAGTCAAACTATTAAAATATGCAGCTCTTCTATGATATAATGGTCTCTCTCTGTGGCATTAATCCTTCTCCTTTTCATACAATGCACTTGAAATGCTGCTTTTCTCTGTAGGCGGCAAGTATTGTCATAACTTCCCTTCAAGAACTATTCACCTTTTAAACATAGAAAACAGTTCTCATTGTACTTCAGCTAGAGAATAATCCCTTTTCTTTTGCTCCTTCATCCTCCATGGCACGCTGATGATAAGTGAACTCTCAAGCAGTTACAATTTCACAGGAGCTTTCATGGGTTGCAGAGCTCTGGGTTTTTCAGATACCACGCGTTCAATCAGCACCACTTGGAATGTCTCTCTGTTTTTAAATCTGACCTGTTAATGTCGCTATATTCATCCTAAATACTGCATTTTACAGTGGGAGTTCTTGTGGTTCTCTCCTTAATGTCTTCTCATTCTTTTTTTCTGAGCAGCTGTTGGTAGCTCTCCCTACTACTGTCAACTCTTAAACCTCTGCATTACAAACTGCAGGCCAGGGTGAACTTACTACATTAAATCAAGGTCTGGAAAGTTGGCTTGCAATACACATTAGGAGCCCAAAAATAAAGAGAAATGGAAAACTGAGCCATTCTTAATGTAATGTCCTAAATTTAGTTTATACTTTGATCCACAAATAACTAGCACATTAGAAGCTTTTAAAATAATATTATACACAAAAATCCAGCTGGTGACATTCTTGCTGTGCTGCAAGTATAGAAACAATAATACCAGTGTTCGGGCCACAGGGCTGCTACATCAGATAGAGAAACAGCACAAGAAAGGCCTCTCTGGAAAGACAGCGATGTTTGAAAACTAATGCCGAGCTCTGTAATCCTGAGACCACTCCCTAAATGCATCAGTTGATAATCCATTCTGGTCCCAGTATAAGCAAAAACGTAGCAGAGAATTATTAGTTACATCACCACACCTATATTATAGAGTTCACTGTGGTTATGTAGGAGTTGAGGGTATTCAAGCAGTTTCTTTTGATGAAGTAATCAGGCTTCTTCTGGGGTCTGTTTCAGCTGCTAGGGGCGTGCTTCAAATGTAAATGACTGCCAAATGGATTCCTTCTAAATTCCAGCCAATTAAAATACATTTAAAGTGCAGCTGGTGGAGAGCAAAAGGCTTATAATTGCGTAAGAAATGTTTGAGCATGAAACAAATCCCTGAAGTTTAGTGAACAGAGACTATTAAATACTGCATTTCTGGAGAAGTAGAACAAGCAAACAAAAGAGCCTTCTGAAACTGCAGTCAGAGGCAAAGATGACACTTTTACCACCACCTTAAAAGAGACAAAGCCGGGAGTGTGTTTGTTAGGGTGTCAGTTTTCCACCCTTGGCTCTTTAAACCATGCAAGTTTGGCAGCTTGCCCTATGTGGTGCTGCATACAAATATTGACAGAACAGTGTGGTATTTGTTAAACCCCTTCTTGGGAAGCAAGTGATTGAAACTCTGAAGGAAGATCTGAGAACCTCAGACATTATATTTTTTCTCAGTAGCTCTATAATATTTACAGAATGAAACAGAAAATAGTGAATGGGGTGTAATGAATGACCTTCCTTTTCTGCTTTGCCTTGTAAGTAAGGACAGATTTTTTTGTTTAATGCTTTAAATGTTATTATAAAAGAGGTTTACAGCTAGTAGCACTGAAAGATGCCATTAACACTTTTGATTTAACCTCATGTTTTGGGAAAAAGCTTGGCTGATAGAACAGACCATGTAAATAGGTGAAAGACTTTGCCCAGGAAGTTGCTGTGTGCAGCCGCTGTGGATAATGTGTCCTATAGATGCAGAAACCTTACAGACTTCTAAATTCACATCTGTATTTGAATGTTGGTGCTTTCTAGACATTTTATGCTCATGCCTGCATCTCCCTAGATGTGAGATTTCCAATTTTTCTGCCTCTACTAAGCCTTAGTAAAATTTAATCTTAACCTGTTCAGTAGATCATTGTGCTGATTTTAGAAATGGAAACAAAATTTTTATAGACAGTTCAGAGAGGTTTTTTTCTCTTTTACTGGAGGGTACTGTCTTTAACCTTTTGGGATAAAACAAATTGTTGAAATCAGGTGAATCAAAAGTGTTCCCTATGTTATCTCAGGTTTTTCTTAATTTAATCAGGAAGTAACAAATGAAATAGGAAAAAAAAACATGTTTTCCAAAACTTACAAGTATTGGTTTCTACCTGCGTTGTATCTTACCACACAAAATTCATACGAAATAATTTGAAATTCCTGCTTGCTTCCTCTTGTAAAATATCCTACTCAGTCAGTCTGTTTTGACTTCACTTTTGTTAAGTGTGAGTAAAGACTCCTGCAAAGTTTCTAGCGACAGATCACATTGCAGCAGTAGGGGTTCAGTTAAAAGTGCCTTGGTAATTGCTAACGTGAAAGTAGCACAGAGCACGTGCCAAAGACAGGTTCATAAGAACTAAGCTTATGGCCAAAATAAATGTCAATTCAATTATAGAATCAAGTTTTAGACACATTTGTCATGAAAAATAAAGGCAAGTACACGTATGCTTTGAAAATAACTGTAATGCAGTTAATCCCAAAATAATCCCAAAATTCAAGAGAATCAGCGTGAAAAATCTCTGAGTTGAGGGGTTGGTTTTCTCTTTAAAATCCTTATTGATTGACAATTATTACAGAGGGCAACCTGTTGAATAGATTGAAACTACTTTGTTTGGGTAAGTCCAGCTGATCCCCAATCACTGTTGCAAAATTAGGGTCAATGTTAATAGCAATAAATATGATGGAAATAAACCAGTCAATGTGCTTATAAAATACATAGTATACATAAAATAAGTTTTAGCAGCACCTGGCCTATAGCAACATTAAAAGTTTGGTTCAAGCCCCACAGCCGGAAAGGTACAGGAGGGTGCAGTTTACTGATTGTAAAATGGATTTTTTATTAATTTTGAGATCTATAGACAAACAGTGCAACATAAGTAATTTATTATTACAAAAGACCAAATAACCCCTTTCTAAAGTTGCTAAATGAGGAAGCTGATAACTAAATGTAGACTTACTGAAAAGCCAGATTGTGGTTTTCTTTCTCTAATGGAATCTCAGGGCTAATAAAACTTGTTTCAAACTAAGCCTCTGTCTTAAACGGGCTTGACTTAAAAGATGAATCTAGGTCCTCTTGCATAATAACATTTTTCATGTCATTTACTTTTCCTTTATGCATATGTGCAATGATGGATGTATCCCCTATGCCCAGTGGTTCATGTGATATATCAGTTACCTTAAAGAAAGTGAGAGAGGTGCTTAGGAAGTGGTCAAACAAACAGGTGCAGAGGATGCAATAGCCCTCTGTATTTCCTTCTCAATCTCATTGTACCAGCACTGGGCTGGGGTTTGGATGTTTGCAAATTAGAGCCTCCTTTGCTGCACAATTAATCAGGGAACGAGCATCTCTTCAGGGAGCTCACTGGCCTGCAGGCACTGGTGCCTGGGCTCTGGAGCTTGGGGGAGCTTAGGTGGAGCTGTGTAAGAAACCCTCCCAACTGCCCTGCACTTCTGCACAGGTGTGGATGAAATGGTTTGGGAACACTTAAAAAGTTTTTAGGTGTCCCCAAGGCTAAATATCCTTTGGAAAGCTGGCTTTCTGGATTGTTTCCTTGGATATTAGCCCTTAAATCCTGCCAAAACACAGGCAGGTTTCTATTGGGCTTCTCCCCAGAATGACTTGCTGAAAAGTTGTACAACTTCGGTGTGTCTCCACAGGGAAAATTACATAAGTCCGACTGAAGGGTCGACATAATTTATAATGGCAAGCAGATGAGAACTTGCCTCGAGTTTTCCCCTGGGTGGTATTACTCAGTGATTCTTCTACAGTAAAAGCCACTACTACTTCATGCCTTTGGCAGGTCAAACTCTGAAATTTTTGGGTATCTGAATATATACCCTCCTTTATTTAAAGCCTTGCATGGAGTCTGCGATGGTTATACTGGCCATAGGACAGGGGAATGGCTGTTCTGCTGGTTTCCTGAACAGTGAAGTGCCCTTTGGTTTCTACATTAAAACACCTATGAATTTTAGGTAGGATTTACTATTCCTTCACTTAAGATTTTTCTGGTGCTCTAGAGAATTCTGGAGGACAAAGCCTGGCCCCATATTTAAGGAAAGTGGTACAGCAGTGGAGGGATATCAAGCTAATTAGTGGATAAAGATGAAAGTTTGACCCAACCTGAAGCCTAGCTAACAGCAAAATTCCTTCTACCTGGGCAGAAGGGGATTTTTCCTAAGTGCATGGTATTCTCCGATAGCTGTGAGGATGGAGGCCTCTGCTTTTTACATTGTGCTGCATCTTAATCCTTGATAATGCCTCATGTATGGTAAGGTACAAATGAAGGTATTGGCCTAAGGGAGCTGTTCCCCTGTGTCAGCCCTGGTAACTTCGAGGTTTGGCACTGGTTTCTGTGACAGGAGCTGCATGACCCATGTTTCCCTACCACTGCTCTATCCTGCAGCATGGTCACTGGAGCTGGGCCTGAGCCCCACTCTCCTCCTGGCACAGGGACAGAAATAAGCTGTTTGCAATAGGAGACTGTGGGAGGAGTCTGGTTCCTTGGAGTACTTTTAGTGCTCCAGAAGTAACTCCAGAACTCTTGGTCTGGCAGAAGCAGCAATGTACTGGGATTTGAATGTCAGCATTTTGCCTCACAGTGGACAATGGTCTAATGGTCTTTATAAGGATTGGCCAAACACCAGAACAATGTGGAACAAAATACCTTTAAAAAAGCCAAAAAGATGGTAGTTCTTTTCCAGATTAAAAGTGAAAATTGCTGATGCTTTGTCCCAAAATTTCAAATTACAAACAGAATTTATCATTTACACCAAAGTTGTGTCTGACAGTTTGCTCATAATCTTGTGACCTGTGAACAGAAAGCAAGTGCAACTACTGCACTGTGTCTTTATAGAGAGATTGCTGAAAGCGGCTGGAACAGCTCTCATGTTTCTTCACCTTCATCAAACAGTAAATTTTGTTCCTCAGCAAGCTGACCAATTCTTGCCCTAAACTTTTGTAATGCTTGCTGTTACAACACAAAACCTGCTGGGAAGCAGTTCTGGGATTTTTGAGTTTGCAGGATTTTTAAAAAAACCATTTTTCTATTTTCTTTCATTAGTGATTGATTTGGTTAGTATTTTCCATGGATCACATGGAGGAAAGCTGAGGGACAAGTTGTTGTGAGGGCAGATAATTATTACTAAACATAGAAGTTGTGTAATGGATGGAGGAAGAGAAGAAATACTGAAGTAGTATAAATAGTTACACCCTTTCACACGGCCAGTGGAAAACCTAAATGGAAGAGTAATGTATACCAGATGTGTGTATCCTGCTGAGTATAACTTTGCTAGGAATGATTTCCAGTAGGAAATAGTAGAAGGTGAGCGGGAAAAATCTGAGTGTACTGCAAGGGATGTCTTGCTGGCAGTGCTCTGTGAGCACCCCTAAGTGTTTGTGGAGCCAGTTCTTTGGTAAACTTCCTTTTGTTTTTCTACAGTTTTATGGCATAAGGATAACTGAAACGATCAAAAGTCATTGACTGGTCAAAGAAAAAAGAGCAATAGTCAGTGATGAAGCACAAACTTACAGGTATCCTTGAATTACTCTGGGACTGGAAATACTGATTCAGGCTGTCCTTCAAATCTGGGAACTTGTAAGAGCTGAGGCAGCCCGTTCTCTGCAGAACTTCACCAGCGTGGTGAATCTCTCTCTTTATAGTCTTTAAAGAGATCATTTCAAGCCTCGCACTGTCTGTCTAGAGCCTGTGGATAAGCTGAGATTAACCTTCTTCAAGTTGCTGACAGTTTTTTGGTGGCACAACAGGCAGCTCTCCAGCCTCTCACCTAAGAAATAAAATCATCACGCACACGGTGAGGTTGTTGACAAACCTTTCCTTCCTAGAAAGCAAGTCTAATGAACACTGTATTTTAGTTTTCCAAAACTGGACAGTTCGAGGCAGTAGTCCAAAACCTTAATCTTGTTGTGGTAACTAGAGTTGATAAATGAGGACATCACACTTAAGTGAGGTTTTAAGGCCTTGATGATCAGTGCAGGTAGCTGTGGTTCACAAAATGGATCCTGGGCCTTAATGAAATTACTCTTCCAGACATACACCCTTCCTTGCAGGACCAAAGCTCTTTTCCTGTCCAAAGTCAAGGAGTTGTCCCTTCCTGTCTTCTGTGGTAAGAAGCACTAAGCAGGAATTCAGAGTAATTTTTATATGATTTCTTCAGTGGTAGCCCACGTGAATGTTGTCTTTGTCACATCAACCCAGGAGAACTTTGCCTGGAAAGGCAGCCGGTCTCATTATCGTGAGCTCTGTTTCTGTAGGGTCAGACTGTGTCTCTAGACACCAATTTTTATAAATGTGGTTGCTCCAAGGAAGGAATTACCTTTATTTCTTTCATTTGTTGGAAGAAAAGTAATTTACTGCTGTTTTCCAGCCTCTAACTCACACTGGCTCAGTTTTGTGACTGGTCCTAAAGGAAAAGCCACTTCTTTATTCTTTCCAAATCACCCTTCCAGAGAAAATAACAGTAGCTGTGTAGTTCCTACTCTTTCCACCTCTCTGAGCCCATAGGGCATGTATGCAGAGACACAACCCAAATAATGCCTATACTTGTAGTATTCCTCTTTTTTCAGTCTAGAAAGGCTGTGTACAGCTCAAAACCAAACTGACCCACTGTAAAAAATTACGTGGGGGACAAAATGCATTGTTGGAACCATGTTCACATTCAAAGCAACAGTTTTACCTTTGGCAACACTCTCTGACATCATGAGGTACAAGGAACAACTATTGCTATGCTTGTTAGTGCAGGTAAATTTGTAAAAAATATTTTATACCTCCCTGATTCTCCTGTGGAGAAATGGGGCTGATTTTTCTGTTTCTTGCCATTTTTGTTACTAACAACTTACTTTGAATATTGCAACATCTATTTGGCCTGAATTATTAAACATAAATTCATGAATTTTTGTGCAGTCTTGTAGTGTAGGGATACACGTTACCAGGAAAATTTGAGTATAAAATTTCACGGTTTACAAAATCCTGCGGAGAATAATGCAATCCTGCTTTCTTTTGCAATCTAAATCCAGCTGGGCTGGGTAAGGGCTCAGCTGGGAGGTTTGAGGGATCACCTGGGCCATGCAGGTAACACACACCCAGTTCTGGGGGGATATCTGTGCATGGGTGGCATGTGCATTTACAGCTCTTCTGTGAACTGAGGTCTGGTAAAGGGCTTTGTGACTGCCTGGCCTGACGTGCATGATACAAATGTGAAGTATCACTATTGACTGTAAAAACTGAAAGGACACTTTATGGACTGCCTCTCAACAAGAGAGCTTTATGAGGGCAGAAAGCAAGGCCCCTGTATTGCTGCTGGTCCCCTCAGGAGGCCGTGGTGGAGTGCCAAAACAGAATAATTTTGAAACTAAATATCTTTAAATGGATTCTTTGTTCATTTAAAGGAGATAGAGTGAAGAGGACAGAGGCTTCTCTGGGGAATGTAATGGTTTTGTTGTGCAACACAAAGACCGTGTTTGAATCAAGATGTGGGTACTTCTAACAAGGTCTTTTCTAGCAACATGAGCCATGCACTACAATTTCTGCAGAACCCAATTTCTTACTCTGAAATGTGTATTGGCTTTCTGAGATTGCCTTCTATCTCATCTTCTGAGCTAACTTCTTCTTCTCAATGGAGGATCTGTAATGAGGTGTTTCTTTCATTGATCACTAAGAGTTCCACACAGGTTGTGCTGTGATCAAAGACATTTTCTCTTTTCTCTAATGGTAAAGCTGTTGATTTACTGCAAGGTAGCAGGCTGATCTCTCTGCCAGCACACTTAATTAGAGGGATTTTTTTCCCCTACAAAGCTATTTCCTTCATACACAAGAAAAAAAATAAGAGGAGGTGGAGAGCAGAGAGCAGAGCAACCATGAGTAAATACTTATTTTTTTATCATTGGAATGGATCCTGAGATGGGATTTGTTGAACTCACTAGCTGAGCCTCAGTGCAGCTGTGACAGTTGGTGTCATCCAAGAATATGCTTGAGTGACATACTGAGTTGGCTTTGGAGACTAACTTGTTCTTTAATATGATTTAAGATATTGGAATTTAGGTGCAGCTTCACTTGGGCTTTGTTAATACAGAGAGGATGCAGCTTCATGCTGCAGGTGCTGGACACACAAGAACTCCCGTGGTGGTACTGCAGGTGCTTGGATAATGTTGTACTCCCCAGGGGGTTTCATTCATCCCAGCCTGGCTGCTGCTCCTGCTGCTTCCAGCACCAATATTTCAACAGTAAGAATCAACAAAGCTGGAAAGAAGTTCAGGTTTATTTCAGAGCAAAGATTTGTTTGATGGATCAGAGGGCTTCAGTAGTGTGGCCCAAAACTCTGCCAGTTATAGAGTGACGAAGGGAAGAACAAGTAGAATTCCCTAGAGATTAACTATAAAATCCCAACACCTTGACCCTTTTCTTTTTCCCCTCTACACTATGCATTTTGCTTACCACCCTGGGGGAAATCTTACAAGCTGTCTTCCTCTGCAGAACCCCTGTGATTACTGCTTAGTTTTTTTATACAATATATATGACCATTGAAGAGGATTTCTTGAACCAACATTATTTAGGAATACCTATCCTGAGAACAGCCTGCTGGGACCTCACAGGTTTTTTTTATGCACTGGAGGCAGAGGCTTCAAGCCCCTGGCAAATGGTGTTACAGATCTCTGTCAGGTCATTTTGCCACTTTGCTCAAAAGAAAACAATAAAATAATTATTCAGGAGGAATATTTGAGAGTTTGAAGCACTTTTTCTTTACACCAGAGCCACGACCTGGCAAACAATAAACAATGGGAAAGTTTGTCTTAGTACACAATTTAGCAGAATAAAAAAAGCTGGAATTCTTTTAACAGAGTGTGTTCTCTTCTCCTCAGACATTTTGAAAACTGATGTCACTTGTAATTCTTCAGGAAAGAAAAAAATCCCTGCAGTTTGCAGTACATCAATGCAGGCATTTTTCTCCTGTCTAATCTATAAAAAGACATTGTATACAAATGTTATTTTCTCTGCCAGAAATGCATTTCTGGAACATAATAAAGGCTTTTCTGTTGTTGTTCAGTAATTTGGATAATAGTTTCTCCATGAAGTCTCATAACATTTATTTACTCCCATAAATGATTAGACCAAGTGGCTTCTGCAGTCAAAAGTGGAATCTCTCTGCAATAAGCTTTCTTACTGAAATAATTCTGTAAACATTATTTCAAATGACAAATTTATATGACTAACATAATATGGATATGAAATAAATCTGTAGAGCTCTGTGTATAAAATACAGAAAATTTTAATAGAAGAGTCATCAGCTGTGTAGATTAAACTAAGCAAAAAATTTCTAGAATTATTTTCTAGAATCATTGACAGCCTTGAAGAGTTACAAATATTTCTCATTTGGAACAATTAGATTTCAGTAATTGTGGCAACTGCACTTTTTTGCTTTCCTGTAGCCCCATGGTCAGCCCTATTAGTTACAGTGTAAAGGAAAGGAATTTGAGGGGAGTATTCCTCTCACATGGTTTGACAAGTGTGGGAGGCAGGAGAGGTGCAACGTGGCTCACTGTGTAAAATAAATTGTGCTGCATTATGTGAAGGGGTTGAAGAGTCTGAGGGCAGCAAGGCTGGGCTGGAATCAGCACTCACAAAGCCAAACTTTGGGACAAGTACTTGTGACCCAGCTTGTGTGTATCTGTTACAAGGATACCTCACCTTTGCCAGTCCTCATTTGTATACAACCCACTGGGAAGATGGTGGTGCAATCAGTAATGCTACATCCTCTGTCACTAGAGCTGGAATTCTCCTGCCTTTTTAATTTACTTTGCTTGCCTGGCATCCTGCCTTCACTGACTGGTTCTGGTTTACATTGCTCTCCATGCATGCAGGAAGTAATTATCACCGAAGGTGACCAGACAGTGCAAATGACTGCGTTTAGATTAAAGATGATGCCTACCTGTTTTGGTTTTTGGGGATCTGTTTTATTCCACTATTTCCTTGTGGTGCTTGTTTCATCTGAAAGATGAATCCCTTGTTGATGGACTTAACAGTCTTCATTTTCTTCACAGGGGTACTAAGTATCATCCTCCTTCAATCAAATAAAGTTTGAAGTTTAAATTGGATTCAGGAGGCATGAAAAGATGATGCCTTTAAAAACTAATATATGAGATAGTCCTTGGGATTCTGTGGCATGAGACAAGGGAAAAAATAAGAGGGAGCTGAAAATACCCACAACTTGTTCTGTCTGAGGGGGCAACATTAAAAAGTTCAATGTGGGGGTCCATGAATGAGTTGGGAGAGCCTCTGCTCTGCCACAGCTCCTTCAGGTCTGGAATTCAGGTATCAGAGCAAACCAGATTTAGCCTGACTTTCTGATCAACTAATGCAACCTGTGGCTAGAAATATTATGAGTGTCATCACGTATCTCTCACAACAACACCTTTTTTTAGCTGGAAGCATAACTGATTTCAAAGATATTGGAAGGTGAATGTGTTTTTTTCAAATTTGCTTGTTTTTTCTTTTTTTTTCATAAAGCTTTTGCTTGATTCTCATCTGAAGGCATACTTGGTTTTTGGTTTTGTGTTAGTTCAATAATATTGTCCCCTCAAAAATCCAACTCTTTCCTTAAATCAGATCTCGATTTTCAATAACTTCATGGGGATATTTCATTTTTATGAGTGGCTTTTAGGCTTCACTGGGTCCTACAGGGCTGAGGTCCCTTTTCACTCCTTTGCATCTTCCTGCTGCCATCAGCGGCTGCTGGCTCTTGGAACAGAATCACTCTGTGGAATGCTGAAAGTAGGTTAGGCTGAAGCTTTCACAAGCCTCCCTGGAGGGAGTTTCAGATGTGCAAATCCCAGTGAACTATCATCTCAGCGAAATGTCACTGAGACATCACATAGACGGGGCTGACTCCCTTTGCTTCCTCCTGGAAACTTTTGGAAATTGGAAAAGGATCAGAAGTGTCAAGAGAGGTCAGAGTGCACGTGTAAAGAGCTCCTGTATGCGCATCTCACCCAGTGCTGCTCCTAAAGTTTCCACTGGGACAACGTGTTCTTTTTAGCTGGGCAATTAGAATATGAAACAAAAAAAAGGAGGTCATCTAAATAGGGCCCCTTTGTAATTTCTTACATAATACTGTGCATGGCAAGAATGACTTATTGACCCTACTTAGGGCACGGAGGGATGACAGACAGTTCATAATCCTTCCCAGGCAGGGACTGCTTTGAACTGCTTTGGTGGTGCTGTGTTTATTGAAAAAATGCTCTTTATATGTATTTAGTATGAGGAAAGTCAAAATTTTAAGAAAAGACACGGGATAACTGGGAAGATTCTTTTCACTTTTATGAGATTTCTATCAAATCAGTCTAACAGTAACGCAAATTATTGGAAAACCTTACAAGGTTTAAAATGGGCTTTGGTTTTGTCCTTGATATCCAGGGAAGCCTGTCACTTAAGAATGTATCCTTGGAAAGGCTAAGGTATTCTAAATCCCACCTAAAACCTTACTTTCTGGATGCTAACTGCACTATATTGTGTGAATATATTTCAAATTTTCTTCACGCTGGTGAAGAATTAAGCCTTTTTTTTCAGTTTTCAGTAGGTTTTATTTAAATTTTCTTCTAAATAGAAAAATTGTCAAATTCTCAGGTTTGGGCTTGTTTAACACACCTGAAGACAAACTACAGAAGAAAAGCCATGAAATGATACTTTTCCACAGCTAATTAAAAAATCTCTTTTTTTTTTTAACCAAAGGAAGTATTTTATTAGAGAGAGTAGTGAAAACGTTTGATCACTGAATGTTTTTAGACTTTTCAACTCATATCATGTTAGGATCTTCCAGCCAACCACACAAGGATTCAGTTGTTGGAAATGTGCAATGTAGTGTTGATACCCTTTTATCTCTACTTATCCTTTCAACCCTACCCTCAGCGTGTATGCACACATTCATGCAGGTCTGTTTCTGTGGAATCTAGAGAAATACTGAGGAAATACACTTTTACACTTGAATTGTGTAGTGCCTCATCCTGCACAGGCAAAATGACGTAATAGCTCTTTGGTCAGTCATACAGAGCTACAGATTTTTAATTTCCAGAATTTTTAGTCAACCAGGTTTGCAAAAACACTATCTGGCTTATCCAAACACCCTCACTCTGGTGTCCCCTGGTTCTCCCTGAGCTTGGAAAGTATATTGTCCTCTTGGTACCCACTTTGTGATTTCCTATTTAACAAGCAAATGTCAGGGCCAGTGGGGACTACAGACCTGAAAAGTAGCATTCAAAAGGACGACCTGTGATACTGCAGTGTCTCAGGGTTCCTTTTAACGGTTACAAAGGGCACATTAACACCTGATAATGGAAAATCATTGTATCTCACACTTCTGTTTGTAATTGTAGCAGGGATTCAGTCTACTTTTATTTACTTTTTAAAATAATGCATGGGTATGGTCAGTGAAACAGCATCCTCTCCCAACCCTCCTGCAACACAAACCCCAGAAAATGCTTTAAAATAATTTTTTATAATTCAGCCTCACCAGCTTTGATGCATATTCCACCTACAAAATACACACCAAAACCATAATTTATAGACTAAATTCTGACTGAATGTGCTGAACCAAGTAGCAGTCAGCTGAGGGTTGGTCTGGCTGTTCTGGCTGAGGGCTTTGGAGTATTGAGACTTTTGGAAAAGGACGTGACCTTTTCCTGCAAGGTGCCTGAACCAAACACTAAGTTATTTTAGTAATCAATTCATCATTGTTTTCTATGCCCTATTAGTACAATGTACCAAATAATATACTTTTATCTCCAGTATCTTTAAAAATAATTTTGCTGCAGTTAAAAAGTTATTTTGCAGTTCCACAGTCAGAGGCTTTTCATTGGCACAGCTTCCTATGACATTAGTTTATTCTGCATGTAGTTTGGTTATATTATGGAACATCACAGCAGTAAATACCTACTAGGTGTACAGGTTTTTGTAATCAGTCCCTGACAACATCTGTCAAAACAATATGGGAAAATCCTGGCTGATGTTGTCATTACAGAATGGGACTGTTTGTTTGTTCAATAGAAGAAATAAAGCATATTGAGAGAAGGCCAGAAGAGTCACTCTGACTCAGTTACTGAGACTTCCAGCTTCCAGCTACAGGATATTTTGGTTCCAGCATTTCACATCAATAATAAACAATCTTTATGGGAACCACTGAATGATAAAAATGAGATCACAAATCGAGAGCCAGGCTATATATTTTTTGATCTGTTGTATGCTATAGTTTACATTAGGGTCAATCTCAAGACCGGAAAGAGGCAGGTTCTGTACCACAGCATTTCAAATAAATGTTTGCCAGCTACATGAGATACTGTCAATAATTCATCACTGTAATTCTTCCAAGATGGTCTGTTGATGCAAACTGTCAGAGCACATGGTAATAATATGAGGATTTATGTGATTTACAGTTCTACAAAATGGCAAATAACTAGAAATTTCTTCCACTGAAAGTATGCATAGGCTCTTTGGATGTCAGAAATAGTGTGTGTGACAGCTGCAGCATGTATAAATCATGGTCAACTGTTTAAGGTGTTCTCTGTGTATAAGTACATGCACTTATACTGGCATCTTCATAGTCCGTTTCCAATATCTGAGTGACAGATTGTACTTTATGTAATTGTGAAGTTTCTTATGTTTTTATTTACTCTTTAATCCCCCGATGTGTTCAGTGGTTACAACAGTATATCTTGGTCAGTAGAATTGGTAGAGCTCAAAATACAAATATTTCCCTACCATGCATCATCTCCTGGGCCCATGAGCTTTTTCAGTAATCTTTGACAACATACTAGAAATTGTATTGCACAAAGTGGTTTAGAAAATTTTTGCACGTGCTCTTGTTCAGAAAGAAACCAAGAAATGGTGACTCATGTAGTAATTTATTTTTGTGTCTTGAAAAAATTCAGGTGAGAGGCATTCTTTGATGGCAGCTGCGTAAGTGCCGGTATCAGTGGGAAGAACTTCCTCATGTTTCAGCTGAATTCCCATCTGTGCATCAGCCTTGGTTCCAGAGCTGTTCAGGTCTGTATATGCAACAAAGCACTGCCCTAACAACAAACTGAAATTGTTCCCACTTGTCTGAACCTTACCTCCGTAGACTGGTCTTTTATCAGTGCATGTTAATTTTGGACTGGCATTTATCAGGCCCTGCACACAGCCAGCCCATGAATGTGTGATTTGGAATATTATATTAGAAAATGTATTGACAGTGAAAGGAGTGAGGGCCACAGAGTTGTTTGGGTTTGTTTTTTTTTCTTTTTGTTTCTGGCATAGTCTGTAGGTAGAGCTGAGCCTAAATCCTCTTTTTAGCACCGGTATGGGAGCTGAGTGTTGTGGGGGCAGAGCACTATCCTTTGAAATGGAAACTTGTGTGTTATAAGGATACCTAGCAGCTTGAAGCATTTTACAAAAGTAGGATTTCTATGGTGAAGGAAGCTCCATTCTTCCCAGGAGTATGTCCACTGGATGCTATCATTCATACTTGAACAGGAATGAAGGACGAGAAATGGGAGTAAGGGGCAATCTCTGGCATTCAGTTAAGGTAGGAGAGGTGGTGATACACTGGATTCCCCCTTGTTTTCCTCTTTTTAACCATATAGTCCCACGAAGGCACTTTTATAGTGGTTAGGTGAGTGACTGGAAGCCATAAATATTGGAGAGATTCATGGCAGTGCACAGGTGTTAGAAACTTTAAAGCCAATCTGTGCAAAAGAGTTGCCTACTGTAAGACTCTTCAGTGGGTACCAGTAGGGTTGCAATGTCAATACACTTAGTTGAGTATAGAAGATAAATTTGGTTTTTGTATGAGGAAAGTTTAATAGTTTTATTTCTTCCATTAGAGTAAGGAATAAAACCAATATGCAAAATTTTGGGGCACTTTGTGCAAGCACAGCACACCCTACTACATTGAGTGATGTGCAATGGAAGATCCCATAGCACCTTTTTTCCTGGAAACCCACATGGATTTAACTTCATTTTAATGCAGGATAGCCGTGGCTGTGTGTGCCAGTCCATCTCTGTCCCACCATTCCCCATGGATTTCTCTTCCTCCAGTTCTTTTCAGAGTTTCTCAGAAGTGCATATGTACCATTGTGGACAGATGTGCGTGACCGGTGGGGAGGATTTTCCTCCTGGGAGCTGAGCTGAGTCACCCTGAGCTGTGATAGGGAACAGGGGAGGAGGAGGGAGAGCACTCCTGGGATGGGAGAGGGACTGTGGCTGCTGACAGCTCCCTGTGCAGCTTTGGGCTCGGTGTAAAGAGAAGCTGTGACACGAGTGACTGTGGATTTGTGAAATCATGCCATGCCTTGCCATTTCTGTGGATTTGTCCTGAAACAAACTTGGGTTTGTATGCCCTCTGCAGTGTGCCATGACTGAAATGTCTGTCTGCTGTTCCCTGGAGGATGGGAACTATCATTCTGGAGTCTGAGATGGCACTGCATGGTACAAGTCGAGCCACAAGCAGCATGAGGTTTGCCCTGTGGCTTTGGGTCTTGTTTGTGAATATTGTGGAGCACTTCTCCTTTGGTGGTGCTTGTTGTGGTGCAGTTCATGGTCCATGTACCTTCCAATTCCCATAGAAGGTCATGGATTCCCATGGACATCAACAGTCATTCTGTCAGCTTTTAATTGTTGTGTTAAATACATGGACAAGAGGCAGTTTTGTGCCAGCATCTGTGAAACAGAGACTCATGAGGCAAGAGCTGTACTCCCATGGAGGTCCTTGCCCAACCCTAACATCTTGCAGCATTTCCTGAAACTCTTGGTTGCAGCTCAATTTTTTTTGGAAGGAAGGAGATTTTGCCTAAGCAAATATGTCAATACATTCCTGTTGCAAAGCTCTGCTAAATAAATCCATTATATTGTTGCTCAGTACAATTTATTGTAGTCTGTCAATATCCTGTTTTTAAATATGTTTTAGATAGCAGGAAAGTATAGGTTTTCTTTTGGGATTGTGGAGGGAAAAACAGTGAGGCTGAAGGCAAAAATCTTTTGGGCTGCTTTGGGAAGAGTTGCAAACCCCCCCCCGAGAATTGCACTTTAATATTTATTAAAAATCCCGTGTTCTCAGTGAAGCTGCCTTTAGGAAATGCTGTGATTTCATTTCAGTGATGTGCTAAGAAGAAAAACAGATTTTCTGAGCTGTTGTCTCGAGCTTCATATAGGTTGAAGGTTTATGTTCTTCCTGTGTTTTGATAAATTTTCCTTGCAGGCATAAGGTGTAGAAACTTTTAACTAAAGCTTAAGTTCTAGAGCAAGGAGTAAGTGTTGTGGTAAGGTGCAGACACTTGGTCATTGTGTAATTCCCAGAAAAGATTTCTGTAAAGCTGAGATGGCTGGTTAAAGGGCTTGAGCTCTGACAGAAACTCAGATGGAAGATATTCCAGGTGAACACCTTCTTTGGGAAGTGTTGCACGCGGATACAAAGGAAGACACGAATACTCACGCTCTCACAGCAGGTGAAAGGCCAAGAAGAAGGTGGCCTCTTTATTCAGACAGTTATATACCTTCTTAACAATCACTTGGATTGGATGGTGGATATTACCACCCCTCAATCACACTGGTCAAAAGAAATATCCATCAAACATCCCCGCCCAGGAGAAAGAATGAAAACAATAAGGACAGTTAGACAAACATAGCTGTGTTTACAGAAGAGTGTGTGAGAACTTCTATCACAGAATTAAAAACATCTAAGCACTGCAGAAATCAGGGTGACAGGGAAATGTGTCTCTGCTGCTGCCTTGCTCCCAACACTTGTGTTGTTTTCCTCAAAAATGCTTCCAGAGTACACCAGCTTGAGGACAACAGTTTTCTACTGGTGTGCGTAAAAAATGAATCCTTCCTAATTAGATGTGGCATTAATCATTCCGAGGTGAGTTCTTGGCATTTTCTGGAGAAACCAAGTGCCACCCAGGCAGGCCAGGGCCTGTGGAACAGCAGGGTCAGAACGGGAGCTGTGCTGCTTTGCCGCTGCTTTGGCTTTGTTTGGGACAAGTGCTTTTCTAGTTCACAGCACCAAACACCACCATTCCTCGTGGAAGCAGGGCTATTCTCCTAGGTGTACAAGGCATGACGATACCATTATTTTGAGTAAATTAAAACCGTGTTGGCTTGAGTGCCTTGGTGTCAGACAGCCCCGCTCCAGCACACATGGGGCATCTCACCCTAAGCAGCTGCTTGGGTAATGAGCAACTGTGGTTTCAGCTCCTGACACCCAGCATTTCTGAACTAAACCACCTCTGTGGGGATGATCTAGTGGAGCAGAGACCTGAAATCACTTAATGTCCCCGTATGGTTTGAGTCTCCACTTGATTCAGGGAGAATTATGCCTGAATAGCTAAAATCAACATCCTTCCTTCTCTTTCTTAAAAAGGGATAGTAGGATTTTATTAACTACAGAGAGCCTGAGTATGTAGACTAATTTGCAAGATGTATATAAAATGTATGCAAACTTCAAGGGGCTTAATGGATGCTGTCACTTGCTGGGTTTGTCCTTCTAGGGGATAAAATCAGATGGCTGCATATGTATTTAAAAAATTGTTGTGGCTGCAGGGAAAATATTGGAGCAATGAGGACATTTTCACTAGCTTGGAGATTAGAGAGGAGTTTTTGGCAGGAAGAAAATGTAGTTTGCTTGTAGCACCTGCATATACTTGCATGTCTATGATCTTGCAGATTTTACAGCCTGTGGCATCTATTATCTCCTTGATATACTCACAAAATTCATATGAAGTTCTTCTGGAAGTTCTGCTGGGTGGAGAGGAAATACAGTGCCTAGTACAAACAGTTCCTTGTGAATGCTACATTCCTACATTTATCTGTCATGTAGAAAAAGTGCAACTCAATAACCTATTTTTAGCACAGTTTCTGACAGTAGTAATTAAATGTATTTTTTAAAATCATACCATGTAATAGTAAACCAACTCCTGTCATTATATTTACCATTTCTGGTACGTAGCACCCGTTCGATTACAGTGGCATTTACTCTTTATCTTGCCAACTATCTGGTCATTAAATACTTCTGAGGAGAGGAGAGGAGGAGGGCAGAGAAGATACCAAGATTATTCACATTAATATCACTATATGTTAGTAACATTCAGTTTAGTCCTGGTTGTAAATTTCTCTTTTGTAATGCATTTGGGTAACCTAATTCTGTCTTAATCTGTCTCAGTATGATGGTCAGGATGCTGAGTTTGGTAAAAATTTTCAGGTATGTTGGACAGCAGCTGGAAACCACAGCTAGTGAACAGTCCTATTGGATTCATCAGAGGTGCTGAGATTTATTGCAGGAGGTTCCTAGTGCTGCAGGTGGAGAAAGAGAAAAAGCTGAACTGCAAAGTTAAGTGTCATCTTATCATTTGCCCAGAATTGTTAACTATCCAGTGCAAACTTCTAATGACCAAGTAAAAGTTCAAAAATTACTGTGGGCATTTCAAACTTTCATGACCTGGCTTTTTCAGGGGTAGTGGTAACCCTGGAGGTCCTACTTCGTGAATAAGCTATAGTATTAATCTGTGAATATTTGTAAATAAAGTTTTTCTTTGCTGTCATTTTATGTAAAAGCTTCTGAAAGGCATAAGCCCTAAAAATAGAAACCTGGCTTTAGGGTTTTGTCTACAAAATTAGCAGTAAATCACTACAAAACAGCTATTCTACACCACTTCTCAGTGCAGATATTTCTAATGTTACGTGGTAAGGTTGCACAGCGTGACAGCTGTCCTGTCCTGTCTTATTTTGCAGCAAAACTTCCATGGAGACCAGCCCAAAGGCTGTCTAGCTCAATATAATTACTCTAATTTCTCTAATTTGCAACTACACTAAGGTGAAATGCTGACCCTGCAATGGGAATGAGAAAGTCTTTTAGAGTCAGCATTTTTTCAATACAGTGGAATACCCAAGTTTCCTATACAATAAGAATGACTGTTATGTTGATATTGGTTTAGGTAATTACAGTTAGATTATATCATAAAAGCACACATCAGCATTACAGTTCTGGCTGAAATCCTGATATTTTGAAATCCTGATATTTTAAAATCCTTTGAGTGGCAGAAAGTCCTAGGTATTAATTGGGCCTCATTATAGAAACAAAAAGAGATCCTGATATGATCTAAGGCTGCATAACAATAATTTCCATCTGTTAAAAGACATGTGCCAAAGCCAGAGCACAGCAGAGATTTTTCTTGTCCAGACTTCTGGGATGTTTGGAAGAACTCTGAAATGAAATGGAGACAATGAGCACAATGGGCCTCATTTAAAATTCTTTGAAATTGTCCATTTACCTGTGGCATCACATAAACAATACTAACAGATAACACCCACTCATACAGAGCGAGATGCACTTCTGCATGCTGGGAACTACTGTATCTCTAATTTTGGAGGGATAAGGAAGCAACAACAGGGCAGGGTAAATGTCAGAGAAGCTGTTGCAGGTGTCTGCCATGACTGACCTCTTGGTCAACACACGACTTGAACCAAGTTGTTCAGCAAAGCAACCTAGAACATAAAGGAGAGTAAGAATATCTGAGTTAAAATTGTAAAGGCTTCATATTTTCAGGATATTCCAAATACTGTAAGCAAGTGGTTCTGGCTAGTGGCAGCCAATCCCTGTTATTAATACATGTATATCTACGAGTGTATGAAAGCTAACTGTATGGCAGTCAGCCTTTGAAAACAGGTTAGGTTGCTCACCTGAATTGCTAATATTATTTGAAATCAAGGAAGCATGGAGCAGATCCCAGCAGTGCTGGTCAATGTGTACTTGGGTTTCTTGATCCTTTGCAGGCAAAGGGCAGTGAAATGGCCTGAGCCTTAGCCCTTCATTTGATCAGAAACCAAAGGTGAGTCTTGCTTCATGCTGCCACAGACCATTTCAAAGGTGGTACTCAACCTCAGAGCAGCTTTTATTCTTTCAGTTAAGAATAGTGTTCTAGGATGAATCAAATGAGCTCACACCACAACTAGGAAAGCCTTTTCAGGTTGTGACTTACACTGAGAAGATAAAGAATTTTTCTGCCTTTTTCTGAAAGCAAAATGAACACTTTTAATACTTCTGTGGTAGTAGGGTAGTGTCGTGAGGAGACACTGAGCTGGCTCTGAACCTGCTGGCTGGGCTGGGGCAGGACTGTAACGCTCCCTTAGGCCTCTGCCAAGGGTATTTCCTGTGCTGGGCTCCAGGCAGGGAACTAATGTGGCCAAGTTGCTTTCCAGAACCAAAGTAACTTATTTAAAGCTGCTTCAAATATCTCTTCAAGGCATTTCACAGCACTGTATGAATACACCCAGCACCAGCACTGCCACGCACTTTCCATAGCCACATATGCTGGCACAAGGAAAACGGAAAATGCAGCTCCATTGTCTTGATAGTATGCTACAAGAATTTATCACGTTTAATTCCAGATGAGCAAAAATTTATCACAGATTTACTGTTTTCTGTTAGTCATGTTTGTGTTTATACTAACTTCACTGAGCCAAATTTGGATCATGGGATTAAAGTAAACAGGGAATGACATATATGCAGGGACCTGTTGAAGGATTTGAGAAAAGTTCCATGTATAAAGAGGCAAAAAGTTGGACAGTTATTTTATTTAGATCTAATTCACATGGAAGTCAACATCATCTGATTTTATTTCCTTATTGCGGTTGTTTCTTTTAATCATGGATTCCCATTAAAACAGCTCTTTGACAACAAAATTAGTCAGTCATTTAATTTTAATGTGTGGCATTAAGTAAGCTGGGTGGCAAATTGTCTTCTCAAACAGATTGACTTATTTTACCTGTGGGAAAGGAACAGCTGAACTGCTAGGAGGGAAATCCGCCAGTTCGGAAAATTTATTGTAACTTCCACAGCAGAGACGGAATTGTTTGGTTTTGAATGCTAGTTTGCTTTTGATGTTTTAATCTAACTGAAGTCTTTATCATACCATTTGAAATTATCCTCAGGGTTTGAAGCTATCACTGAAACTTGCTAAAGTAATTGATACTTATTCTGTGTTGTTCACTGTGTTTATATGACTACGAGATGAGTTTTGCCTCTCTTTATAGCATGCAGTAAAATCTTCAGCACTGTAGTGGAGAAGGCAGTGTGGTAATCCAGAACAGCTTTTGTTTGATATACCTCTCCTTTTCTATCCAGAGGAACAGGATGGAGGCTTTTTTTTCTTGCAGGAAGACTAAGAAACCTTTCTCCTCACAAAAATAATGTTGTGCTTTTCCATCATCCTTTTCACAAAGATACACTTTGGTCTCTTCTTCTGGCAAGTGTCTTGCCAGCTGTTATGAGTCGTTGTATTTCACAGATTTAAAGTAATCACAGCGTATTGTTGAAACCCTAGTGTGTGTACTGTTTATAACTGCTTTCTACAACAACCCAGGATTTTTTCAAGAGGAGAGCTGAGAGGCCTGAGGACCTTACACTGAGTTACTTTTGAGTAAGACTTCATGGTGTTGTCCAGGGCTCCACTGAACGTGCTGGGAGCAGTAATTCCTAGACTTTGAACTGTTGGTGTCTTTTCTTGGGCTTTAAGGAAACTGCTTATTCCTTGAATATTTTACCTGTGACATGGATCAACTTTCTGCAGATTTTATGGGTGTTAAGAGACCAGAATACTGGCAATGCATTTCAGATAGCCTCTTCTTGATAACAGTCATTCATTAAAATGAGAGGGTTTTTATCAATTTATATTGCGTGTCATAGTATGGAATTATATGGTATTAAAACCAGGCATGTTGTTACAGCTCTCATTCACTAAGTCATCTGCTGGAAGCAATTCTTACCTGCCCTGCTTTGAAGATGGAATGGAAAGACCCAAAGAGAACTTTAAATTATAGTAACATATCTCACACTGGTTTGTGACTGTCGTTTTCTTACTTCCTTTGGGACAGGATGGTGCTGAGTGCTGTATCACTCTGGATATGTGTGGCCTGGTGTGGTTGGAACCCATGGTGACACTGATGTCTTGTTTCCACAGGCATCATTTTGGCCAGTAGAACTGATTAACAGCGTCTATGTGTGCGTGTGTGCGTGTTTGGACACCAGTGGGGGATAGGACTGCTCAGATTGTTAATAGGTCCTCATCAACCCATCAATGGAACACATGAAGGGAGATGGCAGGGAAGATTTGCTCCCTCCTCTCTCTGTGGCAGGGGCAGGAACTGGCCTTTTTGTGTATTTTCTCTCCTCTGGTGAGTGTAGAAATAGCAGTAGCTGCACCCCACGAAAACAGCTTCATATGGCAAGCACAAGACTGAAGAGTAATGTGGCAGTTTCTAGAAAGATCTTAAGGGTTCCGTTTTGGATTTGATGTTCCAAGTTTGTTCCTCCTCTCTTGTTCCCTGAGTGGTTGGCTGTCATCCCTTGTCATTCCCGGGTTGGTTATCTCCTCTGTTCCTTCCCTTGTTTGTCCACCCTTAAAAACCTTTGTTCCACCCTTGATGGGGGCTGTCTTGTCGGCTCCCGCCCGTGCCGCGTTTCCTCTGTCCCTTGAGGGACAAGAAATAAAGCTTGGGTTTATAGCCACAAGCAGTCTGGCTCTCTCCTTCTTGCCTCTGCCATCGCTTCGTAACATCTACTGGCTTTGCTTGCTACAAGAAGCCATTTGCCACACAGCTCCCTGCGGAGCTTCCACTCAGCCCCTGTGGATCCGGGAACCCAAAGCCCCAGAGCCCTCCTCCTGTCAGCTCTGCGGGCATAGGATCACATTGCTGCCGGCCAGGCTCGGGCAAGGAATCAGTCAGAGCGGCAGAGTAGAACCCTGCCAGGGGAAAGTGTAGCCTGCCCAAATCAGTTCATTACATATTTTCCCTCCACAAGCAGCACTACATAGGAAAAAAGGAGAGACAGATTATCATTTAGAGAGAAAAGGTTGAGGTGGTTTACGGATGGCTAAGAGGTAGGTGGCAGCTTTTGATTTTTGTGGTATCCCTGTGAGAACTCTTTTTTAATACTGAGTTATCATATTTGGTGTTAGTAGTGCCATGTGTTCATTTATTCGAGGGAATTACTCAGAACTGCTCGTTATGTTGTGGATTTGCATAATATGTTTAAAGGCAATTTAAATAAAATTTATTTCAGATTTATGGAATCTTCTCTGAAGAATTTTTTCTCTCAATAATCTGATGTGCTGTTACCTCTGTGCCACACAGTGTAAGGCTAAAGCTTCCAGCCAGATTCTTATCTCCATCTGGTGCGTGCACATGGGAGGACAGTTCATAAAGCCATCTGAAATAAATAAATTGTATTCCTTATTTGATCTGAATGCCGTCTCCCGTAACAAAGCAGGAGCTATGAAATCCAGGAAATCCTATGACTGAGGGATGAAGAATGCTGTTCTAATGCTTACTCTCCGTTTGGGAAGACAATCCTACCTTTGGTGTGTTAGGTATCAGGGTGAAGCAGGACAAGGTTAAGCCTGGAGTCCAGAGTGCAGGGCTGTAGGGCCAGCAATCTCTGGGCAAAAATCTCTGCTCTGACATGCACAAAAATGTGACTGATTACTCCAATCCAATGGCCAGTTCATTGATTAAAAGGGTGAATGGGCTTCCATCCAGGAGTGCAGCAGGAAAACAAACAGCTAGGCTGAAAAACAAGACTATTTAACCATCTGAAAGAGCGTGGGGCCATCCCAGCTGCCGCAGAACCTGTCACGACTTGGCTGCCAAGAAGCCAGATGCTTGCATCAGAGGAATGTGTGTTTCACAAGCCGATACCTCTGCTTGCTGACACACAGCGACATGTCCGAAGAGGCAGCAGGAGAGTGCAAATTAGTCAGCCTTCCCATTAGGTACCAGACCTGCTGGGTCACTGACACCTGCATTTCATCAGAAATAGATTATGGCAATAACCTTCTCCTCATGATAGAGACCACTTTCTATATCCAGCAGGGGAACCCTGTCCATATGTGAAGCTAAACACTGCAGAGCTGATTTAATGATTGGATCCACTGGAATCTAAATTTTCAGAGGCTTACTCGTGTGATTATGGATATACAAAAGCCCTTGAATACACATTGGTTTAGGGCCTGCTCCAGAATTCACTAATGCCATAGATTTCAATTAATTCTGGATAAGGTCACTGGTGGTTGAATCAATTGTTTGATTCCAGAAACAACAGGAAAGGCAAAGAAGGAATAATGGCTTAAACTACGGAACTAAGGAGAGTCAGTCCTATGTAGTTATATTTTGTAATCATATTTACAATATTTCTGAGCTCCCTTGTAATTCAAAAATCCAGCTCTCTGACTACTTCTTCCAGTTTCAAGTGGCAAACACTCAAAACAAACTTTTTATGGTTTGCTTAATATCGTATTTTACAATGAGGTAATTTGTAGTGAAAGGCAATGTCCTTTAAAGACATCCCATCAATTTTCTCCAATGAATGCTTTTCATAGAATTCTACTGAAGCAAAAATTATGGAACTGAAAAAGATTTAGAAATTGATTGCAAATCACTGCTATGGCAGGAACAATCGTATATGCTCGTTTTAGCTCTCAGCTCATCTGAAAAGGCTAGATTAAACATTTCATCTTAGACTTTCTTTTTCCCATGTGTCAGAATCGAGTGTCAAGGCTTCATCCTCACACTTAAGGACACGATTTCCCATAGTGTGGGATGTGAGTTCGAGAAAATATTTCTTTATAAAGGTGCTCTTCCAGGAGGCAGAATATCATATTTTTTAAGCTGCTGGAGTGACAGGCACTGAGGAGCACACAGGTTTTACAGAAGCGGTCTGGGAGCTCTTGGAGAGAGCAACATGGCAGTGCCAGGCATGGAGAGCACAACTGGAAAAGACAAACCAGACTGATGATATCCCCAGCCCTGCATGTAGCAGAATGGCCAATGTGAACACAGTTATTTTTGTTATATGTTATTTGATGCTTTCTCTGAAGTTTAAATTCATAAATGTGACAGAAGAGAGAGCTATTGTTTGTTCCAGCAGTAAAACCTGCCTTTGCTAAGGACCTTTTCCCTATTCTTGACATGCAGGGGAGGTAAAAAGCTTTGAAAAATCACCTTGCAAGGTTAAAAATCAAATTATTTTTGTGATCAAAAGCTCACCAGCCTGATCAAACTGTTTCAACTGAAGGCCAATTTTTGACAGCCGGTATCTGAGGAGATTCATACACTGCCCCCACACCCTTCCTTTTATTCTCTCCAATTATTTCAACTTGTCAGTTGTTTATTTTCTTGGCCAGCTACCTCAGGAAAGTGTTTACTGTGTTAACTTGTGACACTTCACATCCTTGTAGGTATATGTTTTGTAAGACATACTTAACTGTGTTGGTAAAAGTGAGCATAACAATAATTTTCAAAGAACATTTTGCTCTTCGGTACCTTGGAGGAATTTCCAGGATACCTTAGGAACCAGCTCAACATTTCCAACCACCTGCAACTCCAAGGAGGGCAAATTCTCCAGCCTACAATTTGTTTAACTTTTTCTTTTTTTAATTTGCACTCCAGTGATCTGAGTATTTACCATGGGATAAAAATGTAACAGTTTGGGATTTTGTATTCTATTCTATTAAAATCTGTTGGAATTTTAACGTCCTGCAATTTTGCCCAAGACTAAACTGCTCTTCAGCCTGTCAGCTTGTCTGTCCTTGCCCCAGCAGTAGCTAGAGAGTAAAACAAGGCTTTTACATGGGCTGGTTGTCTGAAGCTGTACTAAACCACACAGGACTGTCAGCACAGTGGGATATCCCTTGGGGAAAATGCTCTTAGCTCTTCCCACCTGCCTTTTAACTCTTCAGGCTGTGGGGCTGATCACCTCTGCTGCAGCTTTAGGGGTCTGTAATGAGAGACAACCTTGAGACACCTGGGTCCAAGCTGTTTTCCGCACCTGAGCTGGTAAAAAGTGAACAAGCACATCACAAGTGCAGGGGTTCCTGCATATTTCAGTAAAGATGCAGTTTCGGTGACTCAATGCCAGCCAATTATTGCATTTTCCGAGATGTCCTTGTTTTGGCTTCTTCGGTGAGGAGGAACTTTTTAAATTAATAAAAAAGTAAAGTCAAATGTGGACAGTGAACCTGAAATAATACGGATTTTGTGTTAGTATGAGACATGGGGTCTTTGAGAGATCCTGGCCATACTACAGGAGGTTAATTGACAAGCTTTCCTAATATCTGTGTGTACTTAGATCAGTTTTTTATGCCTCATCTTACCTGTCTGCTCATCAAAAATGAGGCAGTACGAAGCTGAATTATTTCCTCAGGTACAAGAATCAGTTTAGCCTACTGCACATCAGGCCAGGAGAAATGACTGCAGCTCATGACTTTGACTTTTTTATCTTTTCATTCAACCTGCAGCGAGTCAATGACTGAATTCTGCTGTTAATTTTGTTCTAGCAAAAGCCGTGGCATTCCTGCCAAAAATAAGTTGTATCTGCACAGCCAGCAGCTATATCTTATGATGACTTAGAATAGAAATTAAATGGATAAGTGCACTGACAGGGTGAGCTAATGGCCACTCCCTTAATAAGTGCTGTAATTTGAAGAATGCAGGATCTGTTTGTCCACCCTTATGGCAATTCTCCTCTTGGGAAGAATAACTTGCTGGTTAAACCCACAAATCTCAGTCCTTGTTTCATTGCACATTTATTTTTACAATAACCACCACTTCTGAAAAACTCAGAAAAATTGCTTTCAGACAGCTCAAGTCAGTGCCTCTGCAGTGCTCCCTGATCAGAGAGATGTGAGTAGTGTGTGTGTGCTGTCCTGGTCCTGCTCACCCAGGTATGCTGAGCCTGGAAACGCATTAACATACCCTAGGAAATTTAGTAAGTGCTGAATTTTGCTAAATAATAAAAATTCTTCCTGGGAACAGGTTACAATTTCCCTTAAGGCTCATCCTTTTTAATTTCATTAAACTTTTTCTATTAAACTAATGGTTTCCTTCTTTTATGACTCTATACTCTTCTTTCTTCTACATGTGTCTCGGAGCAAGCCAGTTTTCTCATCGAGAGAGCTTCAATGTAAGCCTTGTTTTGCCTTTTTATAAATACTTCTAATAGCAGGTGAAAAAAGGAATCTTATCCTTGGTCTAAGGAAGCACACTGTTAATCAGCAACAGGTTTAGGCAAAATCTAACTCTTCTGCTGATCAGATGGGCTTGTTTCTGATGGAAAAAGCTGAAGCCTTATGGAGCTGTTTATCCAAGCACAGGGCGTTGTTCATGTTTGCTTAAATGGCACTTGTGAAGCTGGAACTAAAGCTCTATAGTTTGAAATTAATCTAATTCAATATTATGTCTTAGTACTTATTACTCCCGTAGCCCACTTCATCCTCAAAGTATTTTGAAGACTTCCTGGATCAGACTGGCAAACTCTTCATGAGAAAGATATAAAACCTTGCTGAGTGCAACGGAAGAGGAACGCAGCCCTGCGTGTTTGAGGCAGGGAGGTAAATACAACCCATAGTTACACAGTGTGGTGTTTCTTGTGTGCTACAGGCTGATTAGCCACAGGAATAAATGTAGGGGATTTGCAACAGATCTCCATCAAAAGTACAAACTTATACTTTAGAGGAAGCAAGCAGCAGGGATAGCAATTGCCTACATGAGCAGTTGCAATGAACTCAGCACCCCTGTGTCAGCAGGGTATAGCTCCTACTCAGGGCAAGCACCAAGAAAACCAGGCACTCTGTTATTAAGGTCACACAAATGTTTTTAATGGCACTCTTTCAGGCTAAAAGCTGGATTTCAGCTTGCAGCTGACTGCTCTTGTTCAGGTGTGTAATTGCATCTAGCCTGATTTACAGCAGCTGAGGATCTGATCCAAGATTGGTTTTCTCTCTGTAAATACAGGCAGAATTCGGGTTGAGGCTTTTATGTGTAGCAATTAAAAAAGCAGTGCAAACTTGGCTTCAGCTCATCCCTGAGCTCAAGTTTCACTTGTTTTGTTGTTTGTGGAACAATTTAGGGTGTTTAGATGTGAGTGGCCAGGTGTTTCCAATATTGAACCTCTTCGTGTGGAAACGTGCACAGATAAGAGAGCTCAGTCTGTCACAAACCTTGGTGGTGCTCTTCCAGCATTTGAAGTTCTGACTTGGAAGGACTGACTTCTGAGAAATCAAGGCACAGAGTCCCAGCCCCTCTCTTTCAGCAGGAACTCTGCGACAGAGACTCAGATTAGGAGCTGTACTAGTTCTCCAGGGAGCACCCTGTGCCTCGGTGGGAGTTGGGTGTGTGTTTCAGCTCCACAGTGCTTAGTCTTGGACCTCCCCTCTGAGAAGGAAAGGTCAGTATTTATGCCCCTAGCACCTTGTGAATAACTATGTTTGATGCTGTTTTTTGCTTTCTTGTGTTTTCATCTTTGGAAAGTAAGACAATTTTCTTCAAAACACATTGTTACTGAAGTTGAGCTGTCTTAAATCTTGCAAAGATTATTGTTTGTAATTCTGTAACTTTTCAAATTTGGAATGAGATAAAACTTTCATTTCAACCTACTGAAGTCGTCTGCTCTGTGCTTTAAAGTCTAGGCAGGTTTGCACCACTATTGTTAAATAAACAAAAGAATGAGAAGAATTCTGTGATAAATTGTGAAAAAGGCACTGCTGGGTTTTTTTTTTTTTCTTTCTTTCTCCCTATGCTCTTCACGTGGTGAAGCTGTTTAAGTTTATCTTACTTTTCTGCTTTCCCTGCAAACACTGTTTATTCACTCTAGAAAAACATCAGTTGAGTAAACAGAAGTATTTATGTGTGTAGCACTGCAACTCCTGCTAAGATGCAAATTGTGCTGCAGGGAAGATAGTTTGGGCTTTTCTTTCCTCCTCGCTTTTCTTTTTTGACAGTCGGTTAATAAAGACTCAACAATAAGCAGCTGCCTGTGATGTCATTTGGGACTTTGTCCACAGAGCTTGTATTTACAAGTACCGAGCAACTACATAGCAGCAGCAAACCCAACCATCAGCAAACTTCATGTCTGCTGTTACTGAAGGACTTTGGTGCTGTGGAGGGTGTAGAAAGCTAACTCTGTTCTTCTAACCACAGACTTTTAAAGCTTGGTAAATAAACACTGGATAAACTCAAGAGAATTTCTGGGCTGCAAAGACTTCTTACGGTTCTGAGTTCTCCAGGGCTGGCATGTTTTGACTGAACTGCTGCAAGTAAGGCTTTTGGTGTTTTTATCATCTCTGTAAAGCTTATTTTCTCTAGGAGTGTGTCAGCATTGTTATTTGTAGTTTTGTTTTAATTAAAAGAGTGGCAAGTATGTAGTTGTTAGGAGTAATTACAGCCATGCATCTGACTGTGGTTCAGGACAAATGAAAACTTTTTTCTAGCTTTTGTTTGTATGAGATTACACTGAAGTGGCTCTCTCTTAATTTAAGTGATGGAACTTTAAGATTCTTAAAATCTCCTGAGTGCTGTCATTGACTGAACAAAACCTGGGCTGTCTGAGGATTGTTCTTTTATATTTTAATTATATTCATTTGAATATTCAAGATTACTTTGAATTTTTGATATAAATTCCTTGTAGTTTTTAGTACAGTTTTCTTTAAAAAATATTTTGCTTCTTATGCGGGCATTTATTTCAAACAAAACTTGGCTCTTTTTCACTTTTAGCCCCTGTTCAAGTTTTGGAGGTGTATAAGTTTAAAAGAGAGAATCATACAGTGCTTTGAAATCTGATGCCTTTTGGACAGAATGAATTGTCAATTATGTGAGAAATTGTAATTTTTGTTTTGTGTGTTTAAGTTAGAAATCAATCACATCCTGAAATATCAGAGCAGAAAAGTTAGCACTCTGGTAGCTGCTGTGAAAAAAACTGTTTCTGTGCTGCCTCTGTTTGTGGGACACAACTGTGTTTCTGATCAGAGATTAACTAATTTTCAGGACAAGTAGCTGTGATTGGCATGGAGTTATTCGTGTTTTACAGAGGAATAAACTGGCCCATAGATGTGGTTTATTAAAATTTAGTTTACCCACTTCAAAAGCTGGTAACAAACCCCAGGTCTCTTGCTTCTCATTTCAGTCTTTCACCAAAGCCCATTCTAAATTACTGCAATTTCAGTTGCAGTGGCTTCTCTAGGACATAACCTAATCACAGTTCTGTGTATGAGGAATTTTTATTAATGTTTACCTCTGTTTAATGAGCTGTCTTTGTGAAGACAAAGCACATTTCTGAGGATTGAAATCAGAAAAGTATGATTGGCAAACATATGAGGCTAAGTCAGTACAAATCAATCAGATAGGAATTGGAGGATTCCTCATGAATTATCAGCACTATCAAATTTGGCTTGCTTTGCTTTCTGCCAACTTTGTTTACAAGGCCTCTCAGTCCCACCCAGTGACAGATTTTTGGGGCTTTTTATTAAGGTCCAAGTGGCTACAACTCCAGATGCCCCTCTCAAGTGACCCTGTTTCTACAGCAGATCAAAACTGTCCAGCTCTTCTCTTTTGATGCTATAATGTGGCTTGGCATGTCAATATACTGTGCAATTCAGGAGCTGTTGTTCTGTCTTTGCAATTGAAGCATATTCTCCTGAGGGGTGGGGAGAACCAACCTAAATTTAGCTCTGAATTAATGCCATGGGAATGGCAAAGGCTTTTGGTGTTTCAAACGGGTGTGTAAATAAGAGCATATTTTTATTCCTCAGGTGTTCATTCTCATTTTTCAAAAATAGTGTTAAAAAAATTTATATGGTCTTTAAAAGATGATTTTTGTAGCTCAGAAACTTCCACCAAATGCAGGAGTGAAGAGCTGAGAGTTGTGATAGAGGCTTTCCTTTGGGGAGATGGAATGGGTTTAAGGTTGGGTGGTTTGGTCCCTATCATTGACTCCTGTGAGCCAGTCTTTCCTTCCCTCTCTGACCTTGTGGCCAATAAAGATGATCTATTGTTGTGAACTGATAATTTACACTTGCAAAGTTTCAGATATTGGCAAATAAATGCCTTTGAAATCTTCAAAATGATTAGAACAAAGTGAGAATAAAAAATCCTACTCAGGTTCCACTTACCTTTCTTACTTAAATTAATTTTAAGTGCAAATTCTAATCTGAATATTTTGAATTTTACTGCTTTTAGAGAAAACTTATTGGGTTCCTATGGTATTGTTCTTGTACATGAATTTTGTATAAGTGTTTAGAGACTTAGATTTACACTAGTGGAAATCCTGCCCCAGTAAATGTAAAGCAGGAGGGTACAATTCCACTTCAGTCATGAGTTAATCTTCAGATAATTACCTTAAAAGCAGAAGTAGACTCAAAACCTGATGAGTCTGTGGGCATCCAATTTTCGTTTTCCTCCTTTGCATTTTCCTTCTCACATTTACATTTTCTTTCTTATATACCAACGTAGCAAATTAGGGTATAGACTGAGCTCACTTTTCAGCCAAGGGATCCCCTGCTTGGATTTTTCCTGAGAAGTCTGCCCAAGGATACAGCGTATAATCTGATAATATTCTGGGATGGCATTAAAGGGACAATTGCCAAGAGAATGTCAATTCTTTGGGCTTTCTTGCCATCTGAAAAGAAACGGAATAAGAGCAGACTCCAGCCTGTCATCGTCTGACAAGTGGGACTGGGGTTGGGATAAAAGACACGGAACAAAGGTGCCAAAGCGAAGCTCAGCTGGCTGAGGAGCTCAGCACGGCGCAGCCAGGGCCAAATGCGGCGGGATGCTCTGCAGCTCGTGTGTGGCTCTGCACGTGCTCAGCTCCTGGCAGGACTGCAGGTATGCCGAAGCTGCCAGAATACCTTCAAAAGTTAAAGCATGTAATATGCAAACCAGAATAAATGTACAACGTAAGTAGAACATGAGCCATTAACACTTGTAATGCTCTGTTCTGTACTGTCTACTGATACCGCTCGTGTAGCATGCAGGAACCTGAATTACATTAGGTTTTCCCTGATGGTTACATAAATTAGTCATGATGTTTTCAGGATGAAAAGTTAGATAGCTATTATGTGAAAAACTCTGGGAAATCTTTTATGTGCCCGTTGCTTAGCATTCAGGTGGATCAGATAAACGTGGTTTGTACAGAGGCAATGGCCTCTGGAAACGGGCTGTAACATTGTCTATGGGCTATGAATGATGCAGACCCTGAAAAGCAGGCTGGATTATGAAGCAGTGGATAAAAATTATGTTGCTGAAATATGGTCTATTAATATTGACACACAGCAAGAACAAATGCCACTGTTAAACTGCATGTTTGATAAGCTTTCCACAGGACAATGCTGTTTGTTTTCCAGTGGATAGTGTGTGCACACAATAAGTCTGGACAGAATCAAATGCATGTCATAAATTATTTTTTTTGACAGTGCTAATTGATTTTTATAATTCATCGTTATCTAAATTGTTAAACTCGATATTTTACCTTATCCTTTTGTTTCTTTGTTGCTCAGACATAATACAAATAGGAAGAGTTAATTACATGCAACAACAGAAGCGAATTTCATTGTCTGCTTCACTTTGAAGCTGTATTGAATCACCACTGTAGATTTTCAACAATGGTGGAGGAAAGAAGGAAGCAGGAATTCTTTTGCAGTGAAGTTGCTCTTGGTGGTAGCATTTATATTTCAAACAGTGTCCTTTTGGCAGCTGGGCTGTATTATGCTTCTTTCTCCTCTACTAAGTATTACCTAATTGTGCAAACTGAAATCACACGTGTGCATCAATCCTCTGGGGAATCAAAGTGGTGTTCCTTGAGGAATACAGCACAACTTGACACAAGTAGAAGGATTGCATTTGCTTCTAAAATGACTTACTCCTCTAGATATGAGCCCTTGGCTTGTTTCTTCAGTGCTCTGTTGATGGCCAGAGCTGCATCTGGTGGGTGAAAGGAAGTAGTGCTCTCCTCAAGGGAATTCTAGAGAGATTAAGTGATGACTTAATTTATGCAAATACCTAAAGCTCTGACTTTATCTTCTAAGATTTGGTGTAACTGCTGTAAAATGTAGGATCTTTTCTGATCTGAAATGATCTGATAAAATGGTACGTAGTGATAAGATTTTTGGGGGGTTATTTTGCCAGTAGAGGGCCATGTTAAACTGGATAAAACACCTCCCTCTTGGACTCACATTTTCAGTGAGGAGCAGCTTAAAACATATGGCTGTTTTCAACAGCAAAATGAGTAAATAATTAGATCTTTTAGAAGCTATTGAATGATTAATTATTTAAAGCCAGAATCACATCACTTTTACAGTGTGGCACAGTTATGTGTCAGACTAATCAGACCAAATTCTGGCCTTTAAAATACATCACACCTACCTGTTTATTCTAAATTGTTCAAGGTTGATAGATAGAGCCCTAATAAGTCATTAAGCTGACGTGATATACAGCAGCAGCATGTGCTTTTGCTATAATGACACAAATGAGAAAAGAATTGTTTTTCAGAGGTAAAATCACGCTTGTTTTTGATGTGATCTATAAACTAGAACTCATTATTCAAGCTCTAGTGCTGCAGGAGTTGACCTTTGGCAAAATATTTTGTTATCCTCAATCTTTTATACAGGCCTTTTGTGAACTCTGCTCAGCTCTCATTTTGCTGATTGCATTTAAAGTCATTTATTGCACAGTGTTTGCCCTTCTAGCAGATGTTAAAGGATTCCCTGCTTCCCCCTTAAAGGCTACTCCTCCGCAGCATCTAATTATAACCTACACAAAAGATTAACAGATGTTATAATTGTCTTTACTCATTGATTAAATAGTTTCTGCATGATTTGCTCTCTTCCTCTCATTGCTGATTTGTGAGGTCTTTCTGGACAAATCTCATGCATCTGCAATTTGTTAACAGTGCTATCCTTGGTTTTTAACTTTTTGTGTTTGTGGTTCAGTTTGAACACGTTATAGCTGTTCTTCTGGACAGTGTGACAGAAAAGTGTTAAAAATGGGTGCATGGGTACTTGTTTTGATTGAACACAGTCTTGTTCTTCCTCTTAATTTTAACCACTCCATCTAAAATATATCTAAAATGCAGACTCATTTTAATGAATTTAAATTGGAGACTGAAGGGGTAAATGCTGAGAGTTGCTTAGCAGTAGTTTTGTCCCCATATTTCAGTAGCCACTTGCAGAGGAAATTAGTGGCTGAGAAAATCAGTTTAAGAAGAAAGTTCCTAGTAGGAGGAAATTTCTAGTAGGACTTTCCTAGTTAGGACCACTAGAAAACTTTGTGGGTTTTTTTTCTCGTGGTTCATCTCTCTCACTTTTTCACAAAATTAAGGTTACTCTGTTCTTGAGCTAATTAATCTCATCTGTGTTTTGTTCCCACGTTGAGGTGAGGGTTTTGTTCTTGGATGGATCCATAGTCCTTCCCCTACAGCACAGCAGTGCCAAGCTTAGCAACAGTTGTTTTATGTTCTTATAAATCTTAAAGCATCTTGAACAGGGCCAGACCAAACAATGTTCCTTTTCAGAGAGGTGAAACATCTTGCACATGTATTTAAACTGCTGGGGACTGATTCTACCAAAGTGTCTTTCCCTGTTTGGATTCTGTACAAGGTTTTCCTATTCTTTCATTGACACAGATGTGAGTAATTGACAAGTCCACAAAAACTCCCACGGCAGGCCTGGAAAGTCTCACAGTTTTATGAAGCTGCATCTGCCATAAGGCCTAAGCGTGAAGGGCTCTTCCTCTCTTTGTTCAGAATTGATATAACATGAGAGAAAAGTTAATGGAGAATATTTTCTCACGTGTTCTGGGACAAAACCTCTGAATGGGTTAAAGAGAAACAGAGTAAAGGCTTGAGGCTTGAATTTTGGGCTTGGTTATTCAAAAGCCATAAAATATTGTGATGTTTTCTCTGTCCATCCCCCAAATCCTACTCAAACACAAAGCTCTTGCCTTGATTCCTGGTCAGAGAACCACCTCATTTTGAGGTTGGGCTCACCTTCTCCTGTCAAAAACTCTTTACCATTTTTTGCTACCAAAACCACTTGAGTTCTATGTGGATGTCTGGGAATATTGATTCAATTAATGTAAATTCATGCATATGGGAGACACCCTGTGTGATACTTGGTTGGTGCTGTGTGTTATTATATTCTCTTTACAGTGAACACCATGGTGCTGGCTGTGAGATTTTGAGACAGAACCTTCAGCACTCTAGGTTTTTATTTGGTTTTTAATGTTGATATCTAACATTTAATTCATGAGTTTTAATAGCCTGAATGATAATCTTTGCACAAAAGCATTTGTCCAGGGACTCAAAACCGCTGTAGAAACAGAGGTACTTTGTTTGTGAGATTAGCAAAGAACACTGTATTCTCCTTGTTTTTAAATGACATCTCAGTGCTCCTGAATACTTTGCATTTATGAACTGGGGGGAGCAGATTATAGATTCATAATAAGAAAATTCCAGGGTGCCAACTGTGCTTGCAAAGTGTATTTTAATCATATAGACACCTGTCCACTACCAACTTATAATATTTCATAGAGGTCACTGAGCAGCCAGCTGACAGAAATCACTTTTGTTTACTATCAACCTCATCTGAGTTTTAAATACTGATCCAGAGGTGAAAGGCTAAAATCCCAATTATCAATAATCAGATCTATCTAATCCCTGTATTACGCTGGAGGTAAAAGGCCCAGGTTCTCCTTGCAGTTACATATGAGAAGCACTTAGAAATTACTGAAAGTTTAGCTAAGTCATTAAGGATTTTTAACATCTGCTGCTATGAAGGAAATCATTAAAGTGAAACCTGGTGTAACAGTTTAATAAACAGCTCTTTGTTATGTCACTGGCTGTTAGCTCTAACTTTTGAGACCAAGATCTTCATCTGTGTTTTGAGGTTGCACCAGTAAATGAAAGAAAGTGCCAAATGACTGACAACAGCAGCACAATGTACAAAGCCTCAGGATGGCCATTCTCCTTGTCTCTCTGCTTGAGAATCTGTAGACTTGTCTAGGATTTAATTTAGTCCTTTCCTAAAACTACTTAATTCCTTCCCTTAAGCTGCAGTTCTGTCCTGGTGTTATTGATTGGGAATGCATCCAGATGTTCATGGCAAACCAGTTCTGTCATTTATATTTACCAGTTTGTCTTTAATCAAGTGAATTGCTTTTCTTTTTGATTACCAGAAAATTCTCCTGTTGCAAGAAAAAGCTTTAATAAGACTTTGATAAGAATTTATCATCTAGATGACAGTTTTGGGTGCAGTCCTGGGAACAGAATGGTTTTTAAGGTAAACAGCCATGGGCAGTGTGGCAGTGCACAGGCAGGCATGCACCACAAACCCTAGGCAGGGTTTTTCCATGCTCCTGGCAGGGAAAAAATCTTAATGATGGGTCCTGTTTCCCCAGTAAAGCACCGAAGTCTCACTTTTACCCACTGGCTGTTGTCTGTGTGAAAAGAAGTTATTCTTTACCTGTTTTACTTATTCCTCTACCTGAATTCCAGATTTGGATCCTATGTGTTACTGAGGATTCTGAGCTTGGGTGCAGAGCCCAAGAGTTTATAACTCTGGGAAGCATGACTGAGGCCCCAGCTGAGCTCTCCCACTTAACCAGTGGAGGGTAGATTCCCCCAGCTCCTGCCATACTCAGCTCAGAGGGGGTGGCACAGCCAGGTGTGAGGCAAAGCAGAGGTGGAGATTTAACTTGCAGGATCCTCATCCAAGAGGAGAGGAAGGATGTGAATCCTTTTTGTGTGTTTAGGGCACACCCTTAGGTAAGAAGTCCCATGAAGACCCCACCTGGCTTCTTTTCTTTTATCTTCTCTTTCCTGTAGTCCCGTTCAGAGTTTTTGTGCTCTTCAGTAGTTGCAGGTAATGTTACTGTGAGCCAACAAGGAAAATCAAAGGTGAACAGCACTGAAGACTGCAGCAAATTCCCCCCCTACTAATGAAAAAAAAGGGGCCTGCTCTAATTTTTCTTTTTTTTTTTTTTTAAATGCTGCTTTAATGCTTCCTAATTTCCCTGCATGGAAGATGGGTTTAAATCTGTGGAGGGAGTAGAGGATATCTGTCTCACCTACACAGCTAATTTTTGTGGCAGAATCTTCTCTTTGTTGGCTTTAATTCAGTTCTAGTTGAATTTCTCCCATCAAATTAATTTTGACAGAACAGCAAAGAGGTGAATGAAAACTGAGTGTCTTCCACTGCACAGCGTAGAGTTTGGAGAGAGGATTATTCCCCTGTTTGAGTTTATAGTGATGTGCACATCTGGTAGATAGAGAAGAGTAATGACACAGAGAAGCAGCACTAATAGAAAGTTTCACTATTAAAGTCTTTGACAAAGAGGATTTATTCAGTAAATGACACTTAATATATTACTACCTTCACAGTGTAGTGGAGAAATGAAGACAGCAGAAGTCAGTGAATCAACCTAAATCTCCAGTTCAAAACATGGGCAAACATTTAGGGTTTACCTGAAATGAACCAAGTATATTTTTTTTTCTTCCTTGCTTATGCTCAAAACTGTTATTCCCCAATCCACCCTGAATTAATAAACCTTATGTAGGAAAAAAAAAAACTTTTAAAGGTTATATTTGGTCTTAAAATGCAGTTTGAAATTCACAGTGGATCATTTAGAATATGCAAGTGTATTAACGCTTTTCCCTTACATACTAATAATACTTTTTATTTCCCAGCTGAATTTTTGAGCTTAACAGGAATATTGAATTACTTTAGTTATTGCAAGTCTGGAGGTGCATCAGCTATACTCTTAAACACTTTATCTAAATCTGCACAGCATTACTTCCAAGAAATAATCTAGGTAAAATACATCCACTTTGAGATCGTACATGAATTCTATAGAAAAAAGTGGATGAAAAATTCTGTGGCAACCCAACTGTTGTTACTACAAGCAAAGACGTCTTTCAGATTTTAGTGAATAACTGACTTATGAATTGTGAGTAGTTTTGGTTTGGTTGTTTGGTTTTTTTTTTTTCTTATGTAGCTGAACTGTTTTTACTTTGCATTCAAAATGGACAGATGCTTGAGAGAGATTAAGAAATTCTAAGAGTATAGCTCCTTTCTTTCTAATATTTTCTGTGTAGTACTGTATCCATAATCCCAAAGTGTTGGATTATTGTCTGTGATGGCAGTTTATATGTTCACTGATATTTCACTTGGTAGAACTGAACACGGGTGAGTTAAAGAATGAGAGAATGACATAAAACATAGAAGAGCTATGAACCTTTTAAGTAGGAAATTAATTTTTTTTTTTAATTTGCATCTTTATTACATTTCTGGCAGATGTAAAAATTAGAAATCAGTGTGTGACAGGCAGTCTTCACACTGAGGAACTGGAATAAACACTGACAGCCGCTGATGGCATGGGGAGGAAGGATGGAGTAACACTTTTTCCGAAAGCAAAAGCCTTTAATTGTCTCTAATGTGGATGAACGACAGCAAAGTACAGAGATACTGAGAAGAAAGGCAGAGCAGGCTCTTGTCTTCCTCATCAGGGTTGTTGGACATCTCATCTCTGGTAGTATCCTCACTTTCAGTGTTTTTTATTGTACTTCATCCTGCTTTATTTTTTCATATGACAAGTGTTCCTTTGATTCTCTGCGTTGGATTTCACTTTAGGTAATTTCTTCAGATACTCAGCATCGTTTCCCCCTCTTTATTTCTTTCCAGCCTACTGTCAATAAACCTAATCAATTTCTTGCTGTCTCTAGTGTTAGGATATGTCCCTCAAACTTGTGTGGATGGTCATTCCTTCCCATTTTAGTCTCTTTGTCATTGTTTAGAACTGCTGTGAAGGGACTGGTTAATCATTCCCCACCAAGTCAATACTTTAATCATCTTTGCTGCAGTTGTCTGAATTCCGTAATGTTTGTCTCTGTCCTTTTGGCCCAGAACTGAATTCAGTGATTGAGATGAGATTGTTCTAGAATTGTAGAGATAAGAGGTGGAGGGCTGTTTGGTATGCCAACACTGTGCAGTATTGTGTCACCATTAAGAAAATAGGCATGAAGAGAGAACATCATTCATTTTTAATGTTTCCATGATAGTTTTCTTGGCCATAAGCTGGAGTTTAATCAATGTATATCAATTCCTTTCAATTTTATGGTCTTGATATCTCACAGACCTACATGCTCTGCTGTGTAAGAATAAAGTGAACTTATATTGGCTGGGATATCTCCCTAGAGTTTTTCTTTATGTATTCTCATCAATGTATAGGGAATACATCCCACAAAAAGCCTGAAGGTGGTAGAGCTGAGTTGTACCCTGTCACCTTTCTGCTGTGACCATGAAGTTCAGACAATGCTGAAGCATGCATGAGAGCTGGACCTGAATTCTTTTGGGTCATCCTTAGATGATGTTAGGTCAGCTGATATGAGAGTAGACTACTTCTAACATCTGTAAAGGCTGAAAAGCTGGGGAACCAGCTGAAAGATTTCAGTGCCCATCCTTACAGGAGCTAAATTAGTTCTGGCACCTCCAAATTCCGCTCTGGTACCACATCTCTTGTCTGTCTTGTCCATAGCAGTGAGCAGAGGTGACTGCGAAGTCCAAGGACCTGTAGCTATAGCTGTCCTAACTGCACAGATTTACACAACTCTGAAGGCATTTGCACAGAAAGATAAGAAATACATGAAGATTTTTTTTCTGAGAAAAATAGGCATGGTGTTTTGTGTGGGAAGCACCTGGAGCTGCTCAGCTGACTGAGGATGCTCTTGCTTCATTCCCTGTCAGTCTTTCCCTTCAAACCAGGGCCTCAGCTCTGGTTTGGCTGGAAGAGATCATTGCTGTCTTTCCCCTCTTGTTCTTCCCCAGGGTGGACTCTAGTCGTTGTGGGGGAAGGAGTTATTTTCACATTATGCAAATAGAGGAGTGGAGCCCTTTCTCAGCTCCCCACTTCCTAGGTCATGAAGGGAGGGCATATATTTCACCGTACCTTATCTTCCCTTATTTTTCAAGGAACAGAAAGGGATTATGAGCTTGATTCAGCTTCTGTTCTGGGCTTTTATTGAACTAATACCTTCATTATGAGGTTATTGCCTGTAATGTAAGGACAGCCCCATGCCCACTGGGATTGTCTGTACAGCTAGGTGAAATGTGAGACACTGTGTTACAACCCACAAAGCCCCAGATTCATTAGAAACAAATTCTGCAGCCTAGACACTGACACATTCCCTCTGATGCAAATGGCTTTGGTTATCTAAGGATGCACAGAGCTGGATGCTGAACATGTTACTAGTAACTAAGGAAACATTTTTACAGTACTTTCTATGGGGAGTTTTTCTTTGAGCCATGTGAACGTTTTGAAGTGTTACCCAGTGCTCTGTGGAGTAAAGCCAGATGTCTGAACACTATGTCAAGATAGTTTAATAATTCCTCATATCCACTGAGCTGAAATAGCACAGTAAATAAAAGATCTTTCCTTCTTTTAATCTCTGCTGGTAAGGAGGACTAAACAGAGTTGCATTTATTTAGGATACTGCGACCATTGCAGACATCATAATCTCTTAGCAGTGCAGGTGGAAGGGGTGGAGCACACACAATGAACCAATGATTTTTAGTGGTCCCTCTGGACTACGATTGCAACAGATGGGCAAGCAAAAGAGATGCTGACTGAAATGCATCTGTCTCGGAGAGGGAGGGACCTTTAGGCACATTTCACAAGCTCCTAGTTCTAGTTTCAAAAACTGAATTGACAATCCACCATTACTTGCAGCAGAGGCCCTGCTACAGGTCTTATGTCTGCAGTTCTTAGACTTTGAGTAGTGCCTTGATTTATGTCAATGAAAGAAAAATGAGAAGAAAACACAAATCAAACTGAGTAAAACTTAGAGAACTTGACTGTGTTTTAAATTCTTTCTTCCAGTTAGTTGTCTATCAAACTGATTCAGATGCTGGATTTAATTGCATTTATATTTCTGAATATTGTAACATATTAGCTGAACTGGATGCCAGTGCCTCTGACGAAGATTTGTAATGCAGTCTTTGATGAGATTCTTGTTGGGTTTCTGCTGCCAGCCAGCCACTTTACCATGAGACTAGCCCTATTAATGATGTACTAGATTACAGAGGTTGCATCTAGTTGATGCCAGAGGAGTCTTTATTGGGATATAAATGGGGCATTTGCTTTTGAACCTCAAAATGTCCATGTAACCCTTTAGGTCTGTGAACAGTAACAATGAAATTTCCTCAGGTCCTGCAGTTCAGCTTCTGTAGGTGCCTGGAACTTACTATTTCTGACTAAGCTCAGCTGTGGCTCCCAAGGGAGACAAATGTGTGTTGAAACCCCCAGAGGCAGCTGCTGCTGTGCTCAGAACATGCCTTTTGCAGGTTAACAGCCTTGCTCTGCTGAAAGAGGTTCAGTGACTAAAGGAATGCATGTTTACCACATAATAACCTATTTCACATAATTTATAGTAGTATTTGGTAATAACTAATATATAATAATAGGTGGTTAGAAACTGAGCCAAGAAATGGGAGCTTTGGATCTAATGTTTCCTTCAGCCTGAATAGCCTCAGTCATGCTTGGGTATCTCTTTCTTGGTTACAGGTCTTACACTGCTCTGAAGGATTTGATTTCAGTGCAGAAGCTAAGGATACAGAAACACCATTGTCATAATCTGTTTTTTATTGATGATAATGCTGTAATATATCCTTTTTCTTCCCTGGCTGTCCTGACTACAGATTCATGCATTCTGCCTGCTTGTCTTTCATCATTTTTGTCTCAATAATTTTATTGCATGATATGAATGATTCATATGTCCCAAAAAAGCAAACAGGGGAGGGTAATCCTTTGACCTTTCCAACATTCTTTGGTGTAATTTACTGGCGATTCCTCTCCCCCCTGAGGCATGGCCCTGAAATCCTATGATAAAAATGGACAGCCAATCCAAATAGAAAACACTGAAAAGGTTAAAGCTTTGATTATGTTAGTCTATGTTCATAGTCTTTTTTTTTTTCCTGCCAGAAAGAAAATGAGAGCAGAAAATGGCAATGGATGAATCATGCTTATTACAGAATACGGAAATGATATTGGTTCAACCTGTTCTTGTTAATGCTGAAAGAATATAATCTTGTGCCCTCTCATTTTATGTCACTGCAGCCCACCTTATCCTCTTAAATGAATGCATGCATCCATTTAATTAACCTGGTGAGATACTGAGATATAAATCTTTTAAATGCTTCTCATGCAATTCATCTTGACAGCTGTTGTAGTAATAATATCTTTAATGCCATATTCTTTCTTTTCTGATGTATTGAAATTCCTGGTATTATTTTGAGCACACTGATAGGTTTGCTGGATTTAAGCCCTTAATATTAACTTGTTTAAATCCAAGGAGCACTGCTATAGAAAGCTTTACTGGTTGTTTAGTTTGCTGAATAAATTGAAGATTATCTTGTGTGAAGAAAGCATAAATATACTTTGAAAACTGTGGCTGGAACAGGGTGGAATTTAGAGCTGACATACTTTCTTTTGAAAGTTGTGTTTCCAGAACATTCTAAGAGTCTGTTCTTTGCTGGCCAGAAATTGCATGGGACCATCCCATGTGCTCTACTGATTCCCTACTGAGGGACAGGGTAAGGGCAGGAGAGATCCACAGCATTTGGCTCTCAAGCAAGTCAACCCTCAGTCTTTCTGCAGACTGCCGTGTGTTAGTGTCGTTGTACTTAACCAAAGCCTTAAAAAGCAAAGGATCATGGAATAGTTAGGGTTGGAAGGGACCTCTGGACATCATCTAGTCCAAACCCTGCCAAGGCAGGGTAAGAGATGAGAAGGTTCCTTGTCTAGCTCTGGCCCTTCCTGCACTTCTTTGGGCGTCACTTTCCCATGGCCTGGTGCGTGATGAGTGATGGTAGGACAAGGGGGAATGATTTTAAGCTAAAACAAGAGAGATTTGGGTTAGGTGTTAGAAATTCTTTACTCAGAGGATGGTGAGGAACAGGTTGCCCAGATAACTTGTGGGTGCCTCATCCTTGACAGTGTTCAAGGCCAGGTTGGATGGGGCTTGAAGCAACCTGGGATAGTGGGGTGGCATCCCTACACATGATGTGGGGGTCAGAACAAGGTGATCTGTAAGGTCCATTTCAACCCAAGTCATTGAATCTATGACCACTGGGCAATTTTCAATCAGAACTAGAGGACCACTGGATTAGGGAGTGTTTTGGGTCACAAAATAACTTGCAGGGCACAGTTGTCTCTGGGCACTGCCTATACACTCCCAATAAACTTTGTAACAGCTTTAGAGACTGTAAGAAATTTGGGGTGTATCAAAATGAATTATTCCACAGGAAAACAACAACAAAAAAAAAGAGAACTAGAAAAGAATAATATTCTACCCAGATAATTTCAGAACAACTTGACATTTTTTAATATAACTTTCCAAAGCCAGTCAATATCTAGGTATGTAGGCAGAATGGTACAGCAGTGCTGTGTTTGCTATCTTTTAATTCCCATAATATTCTACTCATCTAAGCATTTTAGCTTCCTGCACTGGAATTTTTCTAATTTAATTAACTCATTAATGCTGGCACATGGCACATTCTCCTTCCCTCTCTGCAAAAATGCAGCTTGCTAATCTAAATAGCAACCTAATCCAGTGGGTGTGAGTGCATGACATGTACATTAGTGCTAATGAACTGCTGACCAGCCTCAGCAAATACCTGGGAGTATTTGGCATTAGGCAGGGCCTGCCCATGGCACTGCTGTGAAATACACTGGGGCAAAACAAAAAGAATTTAGCTAAGTGTCAGGTTGCAGAAGTGCTGATGTTGCTGCAGTTTTCTATTTCCCAAGTGTTGAATTTTGAAATACCAACTCAAAGGAGAATTTAGGAATAATTTTTCTACTTTGTCACTTAAAGTCATGACCAAGCTAAATACCAAGATGGGGAGAGATAAGGGTGTGGAAATGAAACCGTGTTCATGGCTGCCTTTTAATGACTAGGCAGAATGGTTCGAATACTCTGCCATTAGGGGAAGAAAAACCCAACCCCCCCAAAAAACCAAGGGAAATAATCAAATGGCTTAGTATAAACCTGGTATTTTTACAGTGGCCTATGCCTAGCAAGATAAATTTAGTGATTTTCTAGAGCCGAAGATTGGTCTGTTACACAAACATCAACTCCTTAATTCTGGAATCTTTTTTTCCTTCCAGTTCTGAGCAGCCCTGATAAATTGTACTTACTGTACTTTCCCTGCAAAGACCACCACAAAAGCCAGAGCATGCACATTGGTGTTAACACCAGAGCTGGCAAAAGAAGCCCAGCTGCAAAATGACAGATTCAATTCAATTAGGTTCCTGGGAAACTGAATCACTCCACAGATTGGTAATGAGATATAAAATCTTTCACCTTTAGGTCACCTGTTCATTCTAACTAACATTTGCATTGATGACAATCTTTACTTTCTCATTGCTGCTTCCTGACCTATGCCAGTGATATTATTTTCCTCCTCCTCTCTTTGCTGAGGGATAATACCAGTTCTGGTTGTTTTCTCTAAGTTTAAAATCTGGCCGTCAAGGAAGCAGGGCTAACAGAGTCGAAAACACATTTAAAGGTGATCACTGTATAACTCTGGCCTCATTCTGTTACCCAACAGTTAGGTTTCCACAAATCACAAATCCTCTTCTCTTGTTAACACCTGGGAAAGACAAGCTGGTTGCTAAGAGGGAATACCTTGCTTCCCCACGGGTGTTTTCCTTCTGGCAGCATTAAGTTGTGCAAAGCTAAGAGTGGGGAACATGCATTGTATCTGCCATGAATTTAAACAAAAGGAGGCTGGTTTGCAGAGCTGTCATTTTTGTCATGTGTCATAACTGTTAAATTTATACATGTTTGTTAGAGAAAAATAAATACAGTCCATTTCCAGTTACCAAGCAGATATGCCAGCTGGGAGCTAGCACAGAGTGTATGTTGGCATAGCTCTGCTGAAATGTGACTGCAGTTTCAAACTGCCTGAAAATATCTTGGATGCTTATCTGAGGAATGTAATGTTGTACGTTTTCATCAGCTAAAGCAATATATATCAATCATCCTTTGTTACTACTAGAAATGAAGAGGGTATTATAATCCAAGAAATTTCTTGCATAGATTTTAGAGAGTGCTTTTTTATGTTAATCACACCAGTTCTCCAGGGCATGCTTTTCAAACCATCTCCTGAAGTAATGAGCACTCTTGTACTGAGTACTAAAAATGCTGCACTTTGGGATATATAATCAAACTGATGCCTCTGGCTTCCTGAGCAGGGGAGGATAATGCCTTATTGAAGCAAGATCACACTTGGGTTTTCCTTTGAGAGTTTTTTCTGTGTCCATAAAAACCTTCTCCCTTGAGCTCAGTGCAAACCTGAGAAGACACTGGGCAAACATCTGGGACCTGCATTTTTTTAGACTGATCCCCACATGCTTCTTGGGGATACAGCCTTCATCACAAGGCATCATCACAAGCTCTAAACCCAGTGCCTGCCCCTTATGCTCAACACAGATGAACTCTATAGTCCCTTAGGGAAGAGTCCTACAGCAGAAACCTTTCCTGCAGCACAAAGAACTAGAAGATGTGCCCCCAAAGATTTGGAAATGTACACGTGTGAATGCAGTATGGGTGAAGACACCATAAATCAGATGTGACTTTGCAGTAGTTCATGGTTCCACTGAGTTAAATGGGATTTTCAGGGTCTGAGTGCTGATCACTGGGATTTCTGCTGTAAACATATTGACAAGCAAATTGGTCAGGGAAGGCAGGTAAATTTCTATAGTCTGTTCTCTTGGTAACACAAAACCAGCATTTCTGATGGTTGGGCAAACTGGTTCTCAGCACTTTCTTGTTCCTAGACTGATCCATCTGGACTGCTGTTCTCCTCTGCCGAGCTTCCCAGTGGATGTGTTAGCTTCATTTTGAGTTGTTGTTAGTCTTTTGTTTGGTCTCAGAGGAAGAGAGATTTACCTGGAAGGGTCATTTTTTTCTCTGTGACGAGCAGTATGATGCACAAAAATGACCATTCCAAGATGGAAACTTGTTCTGTTTTTCTTAAGTGCTTCACTACAGGGATCATTTTTCTTTAAAGGCCTCTTGAGATAGGTACTTTGAGGCATCAACATATGTTGGTACAGGTATTGTATTATCTTGTCTGATAATTACCTGTGATTCAAAACTTTAAGTGCTTTTAGCCCTAGGTGGTTAACTCTTCAGATAGATGAGTGACAGCCTGCTAAAGGTAATGTGCAGAGGTAGGAGCTCTCATGGTGTGTCTGGGGGAAGGAGTGGAGCCAGCAGGTCTGGGGTTGCTGCACCAGTACATGAGTAGGTCCTTGTGCTGTGCTAGGTATGGCTGCAGTAAATCCACATCAAGTGCCCGGGGCAACATATAAACTATAGGAATAATTAATAATAATCCTTCCTGGTTTTACTTCTAAACTGGAATTTGGGGTGGTTCCACCCAATATCTGCAGATGGAAACTTCAGGCACTTAACTGTTATTAAGTACTTGACCTTCCGTGGGGATTACTGGCTCCATCTGTAGCTCTCACTAACTCATTCCTAAGTGGTTCTGTGCTCAACAAAGGCTCCCTTGGTGGAAGTCATGCTCTCCAGGCATGATGCATGCTCAGGAGAATGATTTAATTATTACATAAGGTCTTTTGCTAATTTCTGGCATAATCACACTGTGTCATGCAATGCTGCTGCATTTGTTTAAATCTATTGTGGTGTTCCTTTTGCTCACTAATCAGGAACCAATGGGAATTATGTGATAGTACACCATTGAGATTCCTTATTAGCTGAATTAAATAGCATGTGTAGTTTTAGGGTTGGAACTACATAAAAATCAAGCAAGGGCTTACAGGTAAACCTGAAGAAAACCCCACAAGAGAGCAGTGATTACAGAGCAATAACAGATTTTCCCAGCACTGGAGGTATGTGTTGTCACTGTATGTGTTCCTTAGACAAATATATAGAGAGGTTAAATTTTATCTGTTTGGGAGAGAATGACCTGAATTCTGGTCTTGCATGAGTATAAACCAGAAGTACAAAAGAAGTGTAGAAGACACGAGGTGCCATTCAATAGAAGGCTGAATTCACCACTGCATGGTCTGGTGGCTGGAGCACTCAGCTTCCCATGGGAAGTGCTTTCAAAGGGCAGTCCCAGTGTGATGCCCACGCTGTACTCGATGCCTCTGTGTGTGTGCCTCTGGGAGCCCTCTGAATTCCAGCTGGCTTCAGAGGCTGAGCCTCGAGCATCCTGCTCTCCTTGCAGGCAGCCTGTGCTTGGCCCACGTTCAGGCTCCTGTGTGCCCTCATGGCAGAGCATTCGGGGTCAACTTGAGGAAAGAGCTGTGATGGTTTTATCTGCTTGATATCCCCACAGCGACAGATGGGATCGTTCACAGGTGCGTGAGAAGTCAAGACTATCCACAGGCATGCAAATGTGTTTGCAGGGCATGTGCAAGGCTGCTTTTGGGAATGCCAGCTGTGCTACCCCACAGCAGAGGTATCTGTGCATCACCTGGCTGTGTGTGACCCAAGGTGATGTTCACAACAAGCAGAAAGGATCAAAAACACACAGATCTTTTCCTTTTACCAAGCCTTGTTTTTTCAGTCAATGAGACCCTGATACAGCAAATACAGTCACTATGAGATGCAGGAGATAACTTCTGTTCTTGGTTCTGTATGAGCACATCTGCCTGCCTTAATTCAGGCTAGACTCTGATTTCTGTTATCATTCTACTACTTTCTGTATATTCTGAATAAGTTCATTAGTTTTGCCCATATTCCTGTATCACAAATAAATATTGTCTTGATATACAAGCTGAAACTTTCAGATACACATGGCAACGTGAACATTTATGAAGAGAGCTGGTAGTTGTTACTTGTAAGGTGTGGCTTGGTTTTGGTAGAAACTACTGGCCAGGAATTACCAAGCCCTATGAAACTGGAAAGATTAGTTCCCTCTGTGGTAGCTTCGTGGCTGTTCTGTACAGGCAGTGGGACTGCCTGATTATCACAGCAGCATCTTTGACCTTAAAAACTTAAGGAAACCGCTGAGGACGTTTGTCTTTCGTTAAGGATAATGGGAGTTGAAAGCTCTTAGGACTCTTCAGGATTTGGTCCAAAATTTGTACATCACAGTGGCAGCACAGATGTGCCAACAAGCAGGGCTTACTGAGAAGTGCAATTAATGTGAAACAAACTGTTTCCCTCCCCCTGCCCAGCCTCAGGTAATTCATTGATTCTGCAAATTCAGCTCTCAGCCCATTTCAAAAAAGACCATGGAAACATGGGTGTGTTGATAGAGAGCTGTAGCAGATGGTTTTTTTTTTCTTCCTTTGAGACATGACCCAAATATATTGGTAAAATTTCTTTTTGGAGAGTTTATATTTTTTGGTACAGAAAATTTGTTCCTGGAACAGAGCCTACTAGAAACACAAAGTCATTAGCTGCTGGGTTATTATAAAGTTAATGATGAAAGACAGTAACTGTTAAGTAGGATACTGAAATATGCATTTAAATGTTTTACTTTTTTTTTTTTTTCAGTGATGCTGAAAGCAGCCTGACATTTCTAGTCGATCAAAAGGAAAAAAAAAACCCTCAGCTATGGAGAAAAAAAGACATCTACAGAAAAGGGAATTTGGGAAAAGACTTTCTCTGGACAGCAGTCTTGTGGTAAGAATGAGTTTTTACTGCATTTAATGAATATATCTTGTCATAAAACTTAAGTTGTTAAGAGGCAATACTCACAATTACGTGTATTTTAAAGGTGTTTATCTCTTCATCACAATATCACAACATTTTGTGTTTATTCAGATTCTCCAGAGAAAAAGTACTGGAGGAATTTTACAAAATGCTAGGTAGAAACTTGTCATCATATAGAAGCATGTCCATTCACTGGATTTACACAAGGAAGGGATCCAGACAATTATAACAAACTTGTAATTAAAATACTACACAGCTCCTGTGGGATCAGCCTGTATTGCTTCATACTTAGCCTATGAGAGCTGTAAGTAGCTGAGGTCCTCTAGTCAGAAATATTTATCAGGACATCAGGAAAAATGTGTTCACCATAGCAGATGTATAAACTACTCTAATATATACTGAAAGAGAAGCACAAATGCTCCATGCTGTAAAACAATTGCTTTTGCTGTACCTAGAATTTAAATTAATTGGAGAATGTATTCTAGATTTATTTTTAGTTAATATTTCCAAAGGAGGACTGAGACAAACAAGGAGTTTTTAGACCTGTATTATGGATACCTGACCAGAAAATGCTCATAGTGTTGTGTATGAGGATAAGAGTGCCCATGTCAGGTAGTCAGCATGACAGTCTGCAAATACTGAAACAGGCAAAGCTGAGAGATCCAAGGAAACCTCTGCCATCTCTTTAACATTCATAGATGTTCTTCTCACACAGAGGTAGTGACTGTGGGACCCCAGTGCCCTTTTGCCTGCAATGCCACACCTGTGCTAGCCCCATTACCTGAATTTTACACATCATTACAGCTATGTAGTTTCCTTCATCTTATGCTAAAATTGTGGTTTGGGCTTTTTTTTCTCCCAAATTATAAAGCCCACTGATGTGCTAATAGCAGTGAACATGGACTCAGCAGGTTTCAGTCTATCCACTGATGCTCTTCATTCACCTGCTGTGTTCTTTATTGGGGTCAGCAGAGCAGTTCCACCTTCCCAGGTTTCCAGCCCTTCAAGGACTCTGCTCGTCTCCCTCGGGCCTTAGATACAAGGCACGTCTTGGGTAATGTCAGTTGGCCAGTGAAGAAATGTGCAGAGAGTGTTTAAAAAGGGGTCTGTCCTTTCCTTGGCACCATTTCTAATGCTGATGAATTACATCCCTTTGTTTTGAAAAATATAATTAATTGGAGAGAAATAAAAGTAGAGACAGATAGATAGTTCTCTCCCAGTCTCTGAGCTGCTCAGGACCCTAAGGAGGAGCTGCTTAAGCTGCCTCTGTTTAGGCCATGCAGCTCAGGCCTCTGATACTGAGATGTGACTGTTTTCAGGCTGTTCAGCCTGCAACAAAACCTGCTCTCTCGGCTTGCATGCACTCAGCAGGTCGGGTCGTGCTCCCGATGCTTTAAAATGTGGTCAGAGAAGGTAGGTTTGGTATGAACTCACAAGTTTATGTAATACACCCGGAGACAAACAAAATCTGAAAGGTTTTTGTAGCTCAGAAGTCTGTTTAGTCCCAGGGCCTAAACCTCTGTTATTAGTTCTAGGCATGCACACCCCCGAAAGAGACTCCAGCCTAAATCCTGCAGCTAAAATGTACTGCTGTGATCCAAGCAATCGACCACAGACTGTCAATGTTTATCTGGAGAAAAGAATATTCACAGAAACTGGGTACTGAAAGCTCAGGGAAATGCTAGCAGTTGTGAATTTTGTATAAAGATATTGCTCAGTATGGCAAATCAATACTGTTTTCCCCTGAATGTTTTCACTGATGTAATGGACTAGATTTAGCCTTTACTAAATGTATTAAGATAGAAACTTTCATTTCCCTCTGGTGACTGCATGATATGCTGGGTGGATGGAAACAGGGAACCAGGTGTTTCTGGCTTCCAGTTCCACCTACCGCAAATTTGGATTTGATTTATAGCCAGGATAGGGTACCATGTCTAATTCTTACCCTTCCCTATCAGTAAGGGGAGAGTAGAGACAGACATTTGCCAATGACATAGGAAATACTGTGTGTGTGGCACCATCCAAAGTGCTTTGTGTTATAATCAGGGCTATGTGCCTATCAAAACACCCATGAGGATTCGATTGGAGGAGCAACAGAGACTGTGGCTATATGGGAGGGTAATGCTCTCTCTCTGACCTTCAGTAAGTGGTAAGTAGGGTGGGAGGTTACACACAGCTGAACTCAGTGTTCAAGCACTGCCTTGAGGTCAGTGAGTTAGTGCCAACATGTGGCAGCTGAAGCTCTGAGGCTGATTAACCCATATTGGTGTGAAAGTGTTGAAGGAAATGCGTTGAGGGAAAGAAATATTGCAATACTTCACCATTTTGTATGTGTAAACCCATCATGCTGTCATCACCCAGCTGTAAAACAGTGTCTTCTGCTACAAGTGGCACTTACAGGTTGTGTCACCTGTCGGGTTTCTCAGTGCACACATCCATTTGCTGTACTGGGGTGCTACAGGTCTGTGTCTGTGAAGCTTTTTACTGAGTCCAATATGCGTAACTGGATCGGAGAGTGTCATCCATACATTTAATTAGAAACTTTTGAGTACTTTGTTGTCTACTCCTAGCTTTATTTCATAACAAATTGGAAGAGACATTCTGAGATTCAAGTGCCTTCGGCAGCCTGGTAGTAAGTCGCACGGATGCCTTCTGACTCCATGAAATTGAACTGGGAAGGGCAAAGCCCTTTGTATTCCCCTTGTTGTCTCCAAATTCCTGTTCTAACATACCTCCTCTTAATTGTTGCCTTCATATATGTCTGTCTTCTTTACCCTTGTATCACCAAATTCTGTTTGAGCATTGTGCTTTAGTCCAGTTCCCTGTTTGTGTAAGTTCTTCGGTCTCTCTTGCCCTTTCTCTTCCCAAAGGTTTGGTGTTTAACCTCTCAGGCATTCAGGATTGGACACTCTGCTTGGGAAATCTGGCCTTGATTCTCTCAAATCCGGCTTCTCCCTGTTTGATGGAGAGTTTATCATATCTCAGAAAGAATTCTAATTTCTGTGTGTTTAAAGAAAATATGTTTCTACTTTTGCACTCTGGACCATGAGATACAAATGGGTGTTTCTGATAACATTCCTCACCCTGCCCGTCTCTACTGCTTTTTCCATATGAATCAGATTGTAATCATCTGGATTTTTTTTCCACGATTTGATCTACAAGTATGCATAGTGATCTTTAAAATAACAAAAAAATTCCTCTTCCTTCCTCGTCTCTTAGACTCTGAACATAGAAGCTATGATGGTATTTGATAGAAGAGTGAGAAAAGGAAAGAGGTGTTTCTGAAGAAAAGACATGACTTCTCTCTCCCTTAGATTATGGATCTGGGCCTTCAAAATATGATCATAAATTTCATCAGTGGTTTGTATTCAGGCCTGCCCCATCAAACAATGAGTTTCAGGCTTCAGATAAAAAGATCCATGTTAGGGACATCCTTCAAACAGGGAGAAATTTTGTACAAATTAAAACTCTTTTCCTTACACCACAGGCACAGTAACTACTTTTTAATTGCTTGGATAAAGGAGATGGGTTCAGTTTTGCTTCCTATACTGTTCTACCCCTTGCAGGTGGTGTCTTAGGGGAATAAGCTTTACAGTGAGGGCAAATGAATGTTTTAAAATTAAAAAATATAGGTGCACAAATATGTTTATAAAATGTGCTTCATAGGGCACGGTTTTTTAGTGAGTGATGATTAATGCTTTACTGGAAGTTAGTAGTTTGAAACTATGTAGTTTAACAAGCTCCAGAATCCTACCACTGTTAAGAAAAGCCAGAGGAATTCCTAGTACTGCTGTCCAGGTCGAAGAGAATCTTGCTGTTAGCTTCAATTAAATTGGATCCCTATCAGCTTTTAGTCATTATATCACAGGTGGTATTCCAGAAATCTCCAGTATAGCCAATGGCTGTTACTGCTCTGTGGGTTTCCCATGTTGGCAACATGCTGGAGATTTATTATGCACCCACTCATTTACATTTGCAGGCAAAGCAGGTGAGCCTGCAGTGACATTGATGTTTCATAGCTTTGTATTCAGGTAAAACATTTAGAAAATATTAAATTCATAACAATTCTCACAGGTAATCCACTGAGATCAGTTATAGAAAATAATATTTTTGTAATTTCTGCTTGACATTTAAAAACCAAAACATACCACCCAAGGTGGATATACCTTTTAGAGTTTCAATATAGTTTTATATTACCTTATTGTGTCATCTGTTGTACAAGTGATGCTACTGCATTTTGAATTTATAAAGTTTTCTTCTGCAAACTGATTCCAATCAAAACACCACGACTGTGGAAATCAAACTGGTTTGAGATAGGAGAACTAAAGATTGCCTATGAATCCTTTTTGTTTTACATAACATATCTGCATCTGCCATGTTTGTATGACATTAGTAAATATATTTTATTGTATATGTGGTCATAGGATGATAAAATAGACAACAGCTGAAAAACAAGGTGGAACTCTGTGTCCTTCTGGATTGCTGTTCAGGAAGTCAAGACCACAGTCATTGCTGTTATTGCCACAATACTTCTGTTTAGCATGAAAATAAATTGCAAAATTCATAATATTGAAGGAGTGTATTTATTTGGAATACATTGCTTAGCTGTCACATAACACTCATGTAGGATTGTTTTCTGTTAAAAGAGAAACAATTCTTTCTGAAGAACATTTGGCTTTATTGTGTGGCTGAAATCCTTAAATCCTTTAGGTTTGGTTAAATAGAACAGCTTTACAAAGTGTACGAGTGTGAATATTTCATGGGTTTGATTTTTTTTTTTTTCATGTTTTTTTTTTTTCCTGTTGAATCTTGCATTTAAGCATATGTAGTTGAAAATAACTAGTGAAAGAAATAAAAACAGGAAGGAAAGAGATTTTTCTGTATTCTTTATTCATTTCAGACTGGAATATACAAAGGAAACTAAGATGAAAATTCATTGTAAAATTAAAAAATGTACTTTGATGGAATTTAGGCACTTATTTTTTTAATATGGGTAAAATGAAGACATATGAGAAGATTTCTTTGTTAATATTTGCAATTTATTATTTGGTATGTGAGGGAGGTATCTTAGACAGGCAATGATATTAAAAAACCTCATGAAAGGATTGATTGTATTTCAGGTTTTCCCTACAAAAGTTCTTAAACAAAAAGAAAAATGGAAAAACCCCAAACCATAAATAGACCCAAAGCCAAGCTTTTAAGTAATTTGTGTGGGATGAGGGGAGTGTTAGAACGTATCACTGACACCAGGGCCACATTGGCTACTCTATTCACTGGGGTGTTCTTTGAAAATAATAAAAGCCCTATCCTTTGCCTGATCCAAACTGTCCAGTTGCCTCCCAGGCCCTTTTGATCAGGAAAAAGTCAATGTTTCAAGCTGTGCTCTTTATTTATGTGGATAATTCCCAGCCTGACTACACACGTGGTTGGCCCTTACAGCTGTGGTGGCATTTAGCTGGGGAGATTTGAGAACAGAATATCTTTCTGAAGCAGCCACCATTTATCAAAGCAGAAGTTTTTGTTTTATTTAAAATGAGGCTTTTACTTCTGAAAGCAAGTTGTGGTAAAGTGCTTCACTGGTGGCTCGTGAACTGTGCCCTGCTGCTTTCATTCTGGTCACACGCTCCTGTGGGGCTCTGTAGGATGGGCTTTAATGGCACCACTTTGTTGTAGTAAGGGTAGAGTGTAATGTAATGAATTGCTCTGGGGCGTGGGAGGAATACCTTCATCTGCCTGCAGCTGGGCTGGTGTCATGGGCAAAAACACTGAGTTCAACTGGAGACTGCTGAGAACTGTGCATGTGACATCTGGGGCTGGGAGCCAGGAATTCAGGGGTTAAGTCTGACATCTGTCACCTCTAATCAATTCCTAACTCGGCTTAATAAATTCCTAATTCCGTTTTCTCATTAACAAAACTCTGATTCAGTTTTCCCATCAATAAATTGGGCTTTATAGTAATTTCTTATCTCATAAGTATTCCAGGAACAGTCTGTGATTAGTGTGAGTCTGTGGCTTGCTTTGATACCTTCAGATGAAAGGTGTCACAGAGAACATGACGTTGTAGCAGAGCTGTGAAAAGTGCTGCAGCAGCAGGAGGGGAACCCTTCACATCTGGGAATTAAATTCAGCAAAGGGAATAGCTCTGAGTAGTTTTTTTGCTACTTGACTGTGACATTCACAGTATGTCTGACATCACTGTGCAACATAACATAAATCCAGCATTTTGAAATGAAAGGTGGCATTAAAAATATTGCCTTGTCAGATGTCAGCTAATGTTCTAACTTTTGTAGCCTAAATATTTTTTTCCACCTAAAAACTGCTGCCAAATTCCTTTGGAGTCTGCAAGTATTTTCAGTGCTCTCAAAACTCGGGTTTTGATTTGTGTGTTAATTTAGAATTCAGAATTTTATTCAGCTGGGTACACCATCATAGAAAAGCCTGTGCCAAGGGTTTAATCCTGCACTGCAACAGTATGGTTCAGCACTGGAAAATGAACCCAGAATGTGAGCCTCAAACAAAGAGTTTTCAGCGTGTTTCAGAGGCAAGATAAAGCATTCACAATGTCCAGTGCATCCAGTGGGAGTGTAAGTCAAGGAGAACAGTTTAACAAAGGTGACAAGTGGGGAGTTTTGAGGTAGAAGACAGAATACAGGAAAGAATAGCAGTGAAGCACAGCTTGTGTTACTAACTGCAGAGGTGAAGGTTTGCACATTCATGGAGAAAACCATAAGATAAGGAATTGACATAAGGGCTCAGTAAACAGAATTCTAAGAAAAATGTATTCATAGAATTATACAATGGTTTGGCTTGGAAGGGATCTGCATCTTCCTCAGGGCAAGGTTAGTATCACACTATTCTGCAAATCTGTCAGTAAGGATGTCTATCCCAGAGACTGGGCAAGTGAAGTGCTATCAGCTGTCTGCATGATAGACAGTCCTGGAATCTGACTGGAACTTTGTAGAAAAAGAAAATCCCTGTGTGGGTAGAGTGTGTAAAAGCTGTCTAAAGAGAAGAAAAGATTGTGTTGGGCACACCCAGGGCCTTTAACGCCTGGACTTTGAGAAAACAGACCTATCTATAAATGTAGTGCCAAGAGCACAGACTACTCTGCATTTGCATTTTTAATAAAGTGAAAATGGAGACGAGAGCACTGGTGTGTTAGGCAGAAGAAAAGAGCCATCTAAATGGGTCAGTTTACAGCAGAAACGGGGGAGAAGTGAGGAGAAAAGAGAAACCACTGACATGGCACAGCAGTCTTTAGGCTTTATATTAACATACCAGTAATACTAACAATGTGGGGAACTGTGATCTGCATGGGTTTGAGGACATCACTAACCAACACAGCAGTACATGTGGGGTACTAGGAGTAGAATCGATTTCAGCTTGGATGAAGAGCATAAAGGCACTAGTTACACCAAGACAGACGGTGGCACTTCCATGTAGCAGTGGTGGAGATGGCTGGTTTGGATTGCATTTGCAGAAGAGGGATTTGAAAATGAAGAAGTGTGTAAAGCACTGGACATCCTGACAGCAGTTAGTTACTGTGAGTCCCATTTATAAACTCTGGAGCAGCCTGGCAAACCTTGCATCATAACTGAGAAATCGAAGGGCTGTGAGTTCAAAAGGGCTCAGTGAACCCAGGGAACTATGTTAGTAGAAGTGAGTATAGGGTCTAACATGAAGAAATGATCCTATGAGGTACCAGTGCCACAGAAAGAACTGAATTTTGTGCTTGGGGTGACACAGAGAGTGACCTGTTGCTTTGATTAAAGCTTACACCAAGAGGAACCAGTGATCCTTTTCAGGAACCGAAGATGTGGATAAACAGTGAGCAATAGAGAGAGGCATGAAGAGAGAATAGAAATAAAAACCTCACAGCCCTGAAAACAAATAGTGCATGGAGCATGTTGTTCCTGAGCAACACTTTGAATAACATTCCTGCTGGAAGATGCCTCGATGGTTTATTGATCAAAAGGACTGACTCCAACATAGGCAGAGTTTTCTCTGAGAGAGGAATTATTTACCATTTGTTCCTGCACATCAAAAGTTACATCAATAGGTGTATAGGGTGACATGATGACAGCTGAAACTGTACCCACGTCCCCAGAGATCACGCTTTGACAAACTGCTGGCTTTTGCTTTCTCATGTCTTTGGCACATAAACTTAAAGTGACAAACACAAGGCTTGAAGGTTAAAATAGAATCTTTAAGAGAAATTTATGCAGCTGATCTACCCTTGTTCGTTGTCACAGAACTGGATGCAAAAGTGAAGGAAAAGTAAGTACAGAGAACAGAAAATATGGTTTTACTTGTGCCTGTAAATTAGCTGGCAGATGGACTGGGAAAAAACAGAGGGCAATGATATCCTGTTGCCTTCTAAAAAAGCTGGAAAATTGGCCTATGTTGCTACAGAATCTCAGTAATTTCACTGTCAAACTTTTGATGTTAAAATACTAAATTCTCAACAACTCCTAATAAGCTTTTGAAGACACTGATTTGTCTGCAGAGGAGGAACTAAAAATGAAAATGAAGGAAAAAGCAAGAGATAAATGCATGAATTTTGAGAGTTATTCAGGAAGGAAAGTTCAGCATAGTACAATACAAAATTTGGGTGCTACAAAAAGAAGCAGTGTTAAGTGTTTACATTGAAAGACTCCAGAAGCTGAACTTAGTGAAGTTTGTGGTAATTTATAGTTGCAGATGCCAAGACTTGGAAGAAAAAATGTCGTAGTTTTATCTTGGTGCAGGGCAGACAGCTGTGCTGAGACTTGGTTTTCTTCAATATTTGGGACATACTAAGGAGAAAAATTGCTGTGGAACTGTTTGTTTGATAGTAGATCTTTATTTTGGATGGAACCCCATGTCTTGATTTGGATGAGTTTGATGATTTGCAGTGTGCTTGCCAGGCTCTGCTCCCTGAGGTTTTTGGGAGGAGCTGGCAGGTGCCTGCCCTCTGGTCCAGCCTCCTGCCCGCTCCTGCCTTTTTCCCTGAAGGACTGGGCTGCACGCAGGGGAGCTCGAGTGGTGCCATCAGCTCCTGGCTGCGATCTCGGGCTGCTCTCTCCCTTTGCCCTGCCCCACCAATTACAGAGTGGAGCTGTGGCAGATGCAAGAGCAGCCCCAGCAGAGGGGAGGTCACGGAGAGCTTTGGATTTAACGGGAGTGTGCACACACGCTGGGTGTGTGCCACGCGATTCCGTGCCTCCTGTGACACGAAGGCTGCGTATCATCGGACTAGGCAGGGATAAGCAGCTACCAAGGGAAATGGATATTCTGGGGACCCTTATCTAGCTCTGGTAAGCTACCAAATGCAGCAGTGTAATTGGAGGCTTTGCCTGCCCAGATGTTAAGAGCAGAAGGCTGCCTGTAACAAGAGATCTGAAGAGATTGGGGTTAAATAAATAGGGATTTTATTGACAAACCTTTTAAAATGCTTCATGCCTGCAGCAATTAAACATAACACATATCCTGAGAAGCACAAGTCTCCTCTGTCTCTCCCAGTTGCCTGATTCCACTTGAATACAATCCTGGGGAGGAAAGAGAGGAAAAATTATGCCCTGTGTTGTTCTATAGCGTTGATATAATTCCCTACCCTGCAAGACCAAGAATGAATAGTGAATCTACCTCCTGCTAGGTCAGCCATGGCATCCTCTCAAATCTCTTATTTTGCATATTGTTGCATCCATAGAAGATTCTAAATTTCTTTTCACAGGCTTGTGAGCATGCCAATATACAAAAGGAATAAAAAAATCTTTGCAAAAAGATGTGTAGGCATTTCTTGACATTTCTTGAGTTTTGTTTTACAAAAGGTATGGTCAGCTTTGCCTCGTGTTCTTGAATTTTGCTACTTTTGTCCACTTGTTCACAGTGAATGTGAGATAACCTCAAATCAAAGCTACAGCTCTGAACTGTTGGCAAACCAGTATTTTGAGCCTGTGTTAAAAATGTTGAGGTTTTTATATTTTAGTTCCACCTGGAAAATTCTGGTTTTGTTCATATAATATATAGATATAAATATATATATATATATACATCGTTTTCTTTTGTTCTTATGTCTATATAAATATATAGATATACTTTTGGTTCCCTTGCTCATTTAATTCTAAAGCTATGATAGCTGATGCACACTAAAACTGATGATGTACAATGTTTTGCTTCACGAGTTTACAATTTTGATCTTTAGATAAAGTGTGCCTTACTGCAAATTTCAGTTAAATCACTATGTGTTTTGCCTTTGTGGAACAAGTGTTTCCTCATTAAAAACCAAGCTGCCAAAGAACTGGCTGAGTCTTCCACATGGAAAATGTTCTGCTTCGTGCTGTCAAGAGAGCCATGCAAAACTCTGCAGTGTAAATATGTCTTTTGCTTGGGACCCCTGGAGGCAGGGATATTTGAGGGTGGGTACCCCAATTCCAGACCTTTTTCTGTTCTAGGGAGTCTGTAGGTCGTTGTCAAGCTCTAATTGCTGGGAATGGCTCTGCTGGCAGCTCGTTCCTTCCTCTGCTCCTGCACCCCTGAGCCTGCCTATGTGCTTTGGCTTGTAGGGCCTTATGTGACCCAGATAGGAAATGAGCTGGGATCATTGCAAGGCATTTAAAATAATTGGGTATCAACAGCTGGCTTTATGGGAAGCTAACAGTGTAAATCCAGAGAGTTTTTATGATTTCAATGGGTATTTTTCCTAGCGTATAAAGGAGATCCAAGTAATTTTGGCTGGGAAACAGTTTCCCAACTTATTTCTATAATGATACCTTAGAGTTTTTCATTATAGTGAAAATCTCTAGTAGGTCTGAAGGGAAAAATTACCTCCACTGTTTCCAGACACCCAATATGTTTTCTCTGTGCTTGAATTTATGAGTTTTGGCAAAGATAACTCATAATATGATCAGGTTTCAAGGTAGTGGTTTCTTGCACTGAATCCCAAACAAACGTGTAACTGTTCAGAAGGCTCCAATGTGTCTTTGATGATGTAAAAATATGGGACATTACTCTCCAAAATCCTGCCAGTCTGTTTTTGTCTTCAGTGTATTATTTACTACACAGTGTATTGAAAGAGTTTTTGAAGTACAATTTAATTCCCAACTTGTTTCAAAGTTTTTATGGCATAAATTGCAGTCCTTGTCAAAAAGTGCATGATTTGACTGTTGATGACAATTCTTTTGTTTCTATTGCTTTGTAAGTAGATTGAAATATACCTGTTCATTAAAGACCTTTCCTGGAAGAGAAGTGCTTGAATCAAATGACTCTGAGAGGTGCAATGCAGAATTCCTCTCAGATTGGGACATTAGACTGGGACAGAACAGGTATTTCCATCCTGGGAAATTTGCTTCACTGCTTTGACATTTTGGTTTCAACTAAATTTTTTTTTTTTTTACTTATCAATGTTGAAAATATCTCCTCTTAAACTGAATTTACTTTCTTCCCATCTTTGTTGCATCTATTATGCTTGAGTGTGCAAACAGAAACCTTCTGACTCACAGTAGGAAGAGGTGTGTGTGTGTGCATTAGACTCATGTAAATTGTCCCCAGAAATTAAACATTTTCTGTTATCCTAAAGGAAATGTGTTATTTTTTTAAGAATTATATTGTCATTGTCCTTCAAAAATTCTGATTTTTCTTGTGGAAACTGCAGTCTCCTCTGGAATAGTCTATAGAAAATTCCTGAAAATCTTTACTGAAGCTGTAAAAGATGCTGCTTTTACCTTTAGCTGGTCTATCTATTGCCTTGCTCCACTAAGTAGAAACTTCAGTGGCACTGATGAGAGAGATATCTCAGGCAGGAAAGTGCACACTCCACATATGTTAAGGTGATAGAATCTGACATTGCAAGTGTTTGCATCTTATCTCATGCGTGTCTTCCACATGCCTGGAGCTCTGGAACTCGATGGATTTGTTCTGATGTACATTTGTGTGAGACAAAAATCAAGCTAATGTCCTCCATTTATTCTGTAGGTATTTTCATTCAAATATGTTTTAGTTATCAGCTAGCACGTCCTGCCTGTTTCTCCTGCTGTTACTGAGGGTCGGACAGGAGATTTCGCTCATGTTGTGTCTTTGTAAATTGGATCATCTTGTGATACTGAATCATGCTGGTTGTCTCTGGCAAAGCAGCAGGTTCCTCCTAACCCTCTTCCCTGTGTGGTTGTGTTTGATGGGATTCTTACATACTTTCCTACCACCTTGTAATCTCGGTTTCATCTGTGACTTCAAGCTTTCCTTTGAGTATCACATCAACTACATTGTCAAGGCTTTTTTTTTTCATCTGTGTAGGAATTCAGCAAAAGCTCAGGTCTTACTGTCTCAGCAGGGCACAGAGGGTTTGATTTATGTCTGGATAGCAGCACAGGTTGAATTATTGCAGTAGCTGGTTCACAACCTCCCAGATTGGCTGTTACATGGTGTTCTTAAGTTTGTGCAAAATTCACCGTATATGCTAAAGGACATCCAGTTGAATGTGTCTGAAATCAGCACACCACAGCTGTACAAGGCAGTGAATTATGTTGGAATGTGGCATTTTTTAAACCTAAGAGGTTTTAGCTTCCCTCCCCGCATGCCCATGTCCTGGACTATCCCAGTGTCTGACACATGAATGGATTTAATGAGTGTAACACACCTCACTGAAGAGGCTGTCTCACAACCCTCACTCACTATCCTTGAGGGAGTTGGACACTGCTGGTGTCATGTTGCTGCTTCCCCCTGGTGCAGAAGCTCTGATTCCTTCCAGAGCCAGTCCTAAGTGACCTGGGAATGTCCTTTGATGGAGGTTATGTTTTTCAAAGGAATTAAGTTTTTTCGCATTTGCCAGTCTTCTGGTTATAATCTTTTGATTTATCATTGCTTAGTTCTGCTGGTTGTTAATTGACTAGTGACTGCAGATGTATTACTTTGGGCATTCCACTTTGGGTACTTTGTTTACAGAAATGTTGGAAATCTTGAAACACAGGTCCCATTAAGGGGGACACTAGAAACTTTCAGACATCTTGAGTCACCAGTTCCTCTGAAAATCTTAACCAGTGTGGCTTCACCTGTTCAGAAATCACATTCACAAAGATGTGCTTGACAGGGGCTTGCTAGCTGCAAAAATCCAGCCTTACCTATCAAACAGAAGTAAAGATTTGTAATCATGCACAGATCAAAGTATTCTTCATCTGCCAAAACTTTGCTAATGCAATTTGATAAATAAAACTACTTTTCTCTCTATAAAGAATAGTTTATATGGCACCAAAATTACAGCATCCACTCTTTGAGTACAGAATTAACTTTCTGAAGTGAGCAATTATGTCAGTTAATTCATTTACATATTAAGATTAATTTAAAAACAACCTTTAGGTATTTTAGAGATGTGAGATATTTTAAAAAATACTTTAATGGAGGAATATCACTAACCCTTTAAAATTTAAAAAGTCAGGTTTGCAGTAAGTACATCTAAATTTTTTTTCGCACTGGTTTTTGTATCTACAAGTTTCTTTTTCAGCAGAGGTTCTTCTTTCTTCCAAATGGTAAATACTTCCTCCATGTTCTTCCATTTGCATAAAGGAGAGAGCATCAGTGCTTTCTTGACAAAATGCGCCGCTCAGAATAACTGTTACATCCTACTGGGATGGGACAAGTCTGGAAAGATTCTCATTGTTTACCTGAGTCTCCAGTACCTGCAGAGGCTGGACAGGGCAGAAGGTGAATTCCAGCACTTGCAGTGGTAAGGGCACATGGAGGGAAAGCATAAGGTGCATCATGTGGGCCCATCTCATGTGTAACACCAGGCCTTTCTAAGGAGGGTGCTGTAGCTGACTTCTCTGCCTGTTATTGACCAGAGGTGTTGCTGATATTTGGGTCAAGGACAGTGTCACTCATTACTCCATTCTGCTAGTCAGGACCAATTTTAGGCCATGGAAAGGGAACTCTGGCACAGCCTGCAGCTTTTCTACCCACTGTGTCCCCAGTGGCACTCAAAGATATGGACTTCTGTCAGAAAAGACTTTTACCTCTTTGAGCCTGAACTTAAGATAATACCCTGAACTGTAAGAAAGCAATGCATCAAAGAAAAAGAGTTTTAAAATTAAATTTGTAATGCTTCTTTTTTGGATAATTAAAATATCTTTGCAATGCTTTTGCCTGTAGCCTTCTGCTGATGGTGCCAACTCTAGTTTTCACCCTTTTGCACTGACCATGTGGTTATATTGTGCTGTGGCTCTGTGCAGGTGTGCTGTCAGGTTGGCCCACACACAGAAAGCTCACTCCACATGGGTCCTGGAGGAGGGGTGGAGATGAGGGGCCCTATAAGTTGCAGCTAGGTCAAGGTACAGACTTGAACATTCTTCTTGCACTCAGTGAGGAACATTTGAAAGTCCTACCTGTAAGCCTCATCTTACCTTGCAGAGATACATGCATTATTTACAACCATAAATGTCTCCAACCCTTTTATAATGCTAACCTCCAATACTGACTTCTGTGATACTCTGCAGTCCTGATATCAGTGATAAGTGTAATCAGCTGAGGTTAGTGATGTCATCTGTGGGCTTTTAGTCAGGTGTGCTCATCAGGCTTTACAATACCCAGGTAAAAGTCTGAGAGAAGCCAATAAGACTCTCAGATATGAAAGAGTTACTATGAATTAAAACTCTGTTGACCCAAATCCTTGTATCCAAACATTTCTCAGCATGTTTAGCTTAGGCCCCATCTCAGATAAGAGGCAATAAATAAGCCAATATATTGTCTGCTGGTGCAATTCATGATTGCTGGAGCTTGCTGAGGTAAATACTGTGGATGAACTTTTAATAGTGCTCAATAATTTCCTGACCTTAGCTAATGGTGGTAACTGTAATTGGATCTCTTGCTGCAAGGTATAACAGGTTCTGTAAAGCCAGGAGAGAGTTTGTCCTTTCCTGGTACTTACCTTGCACTAAGATCCCAGCACTGTAGTGAGCCGACTCAGTAGGCAGCTGGTGTGATGTGTGTCTTGTTGTGTGTGTTCCTATAGGATTAAAAGACAAACAAACACACCAGAGGTGGAGTTCAGTGCTTTAAATGCATGAAATAAAACTAACTTTAATACTAAAACCAATATTACATTTCTTTTCTTCGCATTGAGGTTAAAACTTTGGGCGTATTTTGGGTAACATCTTAAAACATAGAGTTTTGGAGATAGAGGTTTCCAATTTCAAGCCAGAGATGCACCTTATTTAAAAGTAGCAGAAAAAAAAGCAATTTTGTTGCAAATAAATAAGAGGAAGCCTTGTAAGTCTTGTTTGCCTTGTTTTGACTGTGTGAGTTTGTAATTTCATGACTGGAGACTGATAGGTATTTTTATCATTGCCTGTAATGCTCATTAAAACACAAAGTCCAGTGCTTGGGCTTTGAACTTGTTCTTATTTGCATTCATATACAAACATATGTAAAAATTTATGAAAATGTCAATCCCTACAGGCAAGATAGGGAACATACAAATGTGTGTTTAGACATAAGCCTGGAGGCAGACACAGATGTTTGAGGAACAGCGTGCTGGAGAGTTCCCTCAGTCTCCCGGCTTGGTGGAGGTAGGGGATGGAGATCCATGAAGCAGCAAAGGCACAAGGGTTGGGAATGTGTTAGAAACCACAGAATGCTTGAGAATAGTCATGTAAAAATTAGGGCTTAAAGGTGGTGGGATCAACAGCCCAGCTGAAGTGTCTCTACACCGATGCCCACAGGCAACAAACAGGAGGAGATGGGAGGCACAGTTCAGCACCAGTGTGGCCAGCAGGGTCTGTCCCTCTGTACTGGGCACTGGTGGGGCAGCACTTCAAATCCTGTGATCACTTTTGGGCCACTGGCTAAAAGAAACACACTGAGGTTTTGGAGTGTGTCTGGGGGGAGGGCAGTGGAGCAGGTGAAGGGTCTAAAGCACAAGACCCCAAAACGGTTATCAAGCACTGGAACAGGCTGCCCAGGGAAGTGATGGAGTTACTTTCCCTGCAGGTATTTAAAGCACAAGCAGATGCGGCATTTGGGGACATGGTGGACTTGGCAGTGCAGGGTGGAAGATTGGACTTTGTGATCTTAGAAGACTTTTCCAACCTAAAGGATTCTTTGACATAATATATATGCATAAAATCCCTTTTAGGGTGATCTAGGAGCATCAGAAACAACTGTGAGATCACATGCAACCTGAACCAGTTGTTTTTTTGGAGAGTGGGTTAAATATTATGGTAGGCTGAGATATGCAAAAGGAGGGAAGTGACATAAAGCTTAATGCTAACCAGCACACATCCTCCCTTGCTAATCTATATATTACAGAAGAATTTTTCTGTCAGCCTCCTTTTCAAAACTAAGCTTTCAGCTTGAAGCTTGAATGTAAAGAAGAGACAAAACCTGATTTCCCCCCCATATGCTTCAGAGTAAATCAAGCATCATTTTAAGAAAGTCAGTGAACTAAGCTCTTATGTGATATAAATTGGCACTGATGATAATCAAGCTATTTCAGTTTATGCTAAGTTAAAATCAGCTGTAATTAAGAGCTTAACAGTCAAGAAGGTGTGACTAAAATCAGGTCAACACACTAGGAGCCTGAAGTATTTCCTTTTGCTAAAGCTGTGTAAGGACATCTTTGAGGCATTGCCATGAAGGGCAAGGTGCTGAGGTTTCTACAGATGGATGCTGGTCTGACTGAAGGCAGGAGCCTGGCTCTGTAGCTCTGTGAAATTGCTTTATTTCGTCAGTGGAAATCTCATCAGCATGCTCTTGTCTCTGGTTTTCATGAATCTCCATCAGAGGAAGAAGTGTCAATACCTTAAGCACTTAAGCCTTTTCCAGTGTTTTGAACAGATTGCTTGGTTCATATAGCAACTTCACAAATCAAGTGCTCAGTGTAAGTATCCTTCCAATCATCGTAGGGATTCAGTCCAGGTTCAAACATCTCTTAACTTGTAGGTATTACAAGTCCTCTCCTGTAGCAATCAACTGAGAGCATGAATATTTTCATGCCTTGGCTACACAGTCTTTGTAACATGTTATGGTGTCTTATCTAAACGTCCCTTCTCAGTCCCTGATGTATGAGTCAAGAGGGTGAGTGTTACACAAGATGTAAAAGGTGTAATGTAAAATTTCCCTTTCCTTTGGGAAAAACCTGTAAAGAGTGAAAATTACCAATTACCCATTTTCAATTTCCTCATCAACTGTAATGATTTAACCAAAACTGAGGAGATTCCCTATAGTTTATTGGAGGAAAGCATTTCCTGCTCACATTAGTGGTGCTAGGTGAAATGGTGTCTGCTAAGTTTCTCCCTGATATTTGTCTGCAGTGGAAGGAAATGCACCATGTTGGATGGTACTGTATTTCTTGACCATAAGCTTGGCCTGACAAACCCCTGTTCATGTGCAGTTTGCCAGTAAGGCCTTCTTGGGCTCTTGAAGGGGAAAAGAAGGAGATCTGTAGGGCTCTCACCTCCCTCAGACATCTACTTTGCATCAATTTCACTTGTCCAGAGAGCCTGAGAGTTCACAGGATGGAGTTGGGAGCTAAACAGATGTGATGCTTTCATAAAACATCATCTGTTCTACATTGATGGGGGAAGCCTATTCCAAGGCTCAGAGGAATAATATTCTGTCTTTTTGCTTTCCAAAGTTCCTTTCAATAAGGCTGAAAAGTAAAGGAATAACGCAACAATGCAACGGTTAACTCGGACAAGCTGTGTTGAATTGAAGAAGTCACTGGTTTTTGGTTGCTCAGTTGATGTTAAATTTTCCCAGTGTGCACACAGGATGTGTCAGAGCCATGAGGTAAGGAAGGCAATTAGTTGTGCACGGGAGATAAGCCATGAGCTGGTGCTCGTTTTGTGTACTTAGGGAATAGCAAGGTCATAGAATGTGTGCTGCATTTCCACCTGCAGTGCTCCTCAGATCTGCTAATTTCTGTGTGTTTAGTCTGAAGATTTCCTTAAGAACCAGACTGATTTACAGGCAGCCTGGATTTTGCACATTGCATTGGAGAGGGAGTTTGCACAGATTGAAAGAACAAAGCACAAGGCAGTGCTGGATCCACTGAGCACAAACATGCCTTAGTGAATAGCACTCCCTAAGCTTATTTAGCACCATACACTGCAAAATGCCCTAAACAAAGAACAAATTGCGGCTCTAAAGAGCTTCCAGACATAAGAACCTGAATCCATATGATACAGTGAATAATCTGTGCCAGATAAGCCTTCTAGCTGAAATGTTCAGAAGTTGTTCTTAATTGGAAGGAGCGAGGGGATGTAACAGGGAGTTATGTGTATATTATTAGCAAGAGAACAAATGTCTTCGGCTTTAACTAATGTTGGCTACAATAAATTAAAATAAAAAAGAACAACTGACACTTGATTTGAAGCCTGAATTGAGTGTTAATTTGAATTTTCTTGACATACCTGGCTTGTTTCATAGTCTCAGGATTACTTAATCGTACTCTTTGTGCTTCAACTGTTTTATTTTAAGAAATTTCAGGTTATTAAAAATTCCAGAACAAAATAATTAAAAAATACCCAAACAAAAACCCCAAATCCCTTTCAAGTCAGATACTGTTAAAATTTGATATTCTGTGACTTTGAATGGAGTTTGACTCACCCTACCAAACACCCTGAGCTCAGCCTCAGCTTTTTTACTATTCAAGCATTGCTTTCAGCTCTTCCTTCAAACTGCTGCTGATGGGTACCCTGGGATGCCTTTGAGGTGAAGCTCTTTTTTGGGGATGACTTGCTGCCATGGAAGTTCAGATTTTCAAAATTGCAGAGTGGATGGAGGAGAGGGTTTCCTCACCTGAAACTTAAACGCAGGTGGTTGTCTGAGGAATGCATATACTGTTCTCATTTACTGATGCTCAGCTTTGGTGGCAGAGAGAGTTATGGAAGGATCCAGGACAGGGAAAATATATTTAAAATTGAGCCCAAAACCTTGACTCTATAGTGGTCAGTGTAGCATTGCATTATTGTGCTTTATTGAGAAATCTCAAGAGCCTATGTGGCAGTGCTGCTCAGGCACCCATTGAAATCAGTTTTAAGGAATACCAGAGAAATGATAAGATGAATTATACTCAGTGAAAGTACAAGGACAGACCATTTTCAGAGTTTGCTTTTTCATATTCCAGCCAGGTAAGAAACCTCATTTTCTAGTGGGAAATAGAATTAACTTCTCTAAGATCTCTTGAAATCATTTAAAGTTTGTGTTGTCTCTTCTCTGATTTAGTGCTCTCTCATGCTGAAGTTCCTCTCCTGCTGTGGGGAGGAAAATACAGTATTTAGGGAGTGACTTTAGATTGACTCTTAACTCTTTATGTTTGGGTAATTTGCAGGTTGAAATGCTGCCATGTGTAGCAGCCAACATTTCTCATCCCAGTCTTTTTCCTCACTGGAGCTGGTCTTACCTTTTCACCAGAACACATATTGCAATCATGGGTGATTGTGGGTATAAATCTCATGGCTGCTTTTTCCATAAGTAATCTGAGCAACTTGGCTGTAAATAATGTCAAAAATGTGACCTTTGTCCCTAATCCTGCCATTTTGAAAAAACATTTTGAGGGATGTTTTAAAATACACTTCTGTATCCTAACAGCATTGTCAAATTTACAGTTCAGTCCTTGCTCCCCTAAGCTTTTAAAGCAATAACACTGACAGTTCAAGCAAGCAGAGTTATTCAGTTCTGTGCAGATCCTGAGATTCAATGAAGTTATGATGTCGGGAAGATCCAAGCTTTGCTTTAGTCAACCGAAAATATTGACAGGAAACAAATAAAATGCAATTTTTCTACTGAACCCAACCATTTTATCTCATGCATCCAAGCGTTGATCTTGGATGTGATGATGTGAGTTGAGAACATTGTTTTATCAAACACCATTCCAACTGTAGAATCCCATATCACGCAACTGGAAACACCTTTAATGTTTTGGTTCCTTGCAGTTTTCTATGATGCCCACTGTAGGAAATATTTCTGAGGAAAACAAGCAATAAACCTGTCACTGAATAGATTCTGTTTGTTCAAAGAGGCAATGACTGTCCTTGTTGCAAATGCTGTACCTTCAGCTTCTCAAAAGATGGAACTGCAGGAAGAGAAATTGCACTCCAAATAAGTTTCTGTGAGCACTTGTATACTATACCTGAGTTTTTCACAAGTGTTTGTAACAAGTACAGCACTTCAGGATATTTTTTTCTCTAATGATAGAATAAGAATAAGTAAATGAGCACAGCTTGAAATTTGGAAGCTTTTCTCATTTAATTTTGTTTAATGTATTTATTTAACATATCAAGGTATTACAGCTGAAACTGTGGAATGCTTGATGGAAATTAGTATTTGGATTCAACATGCCTATAATTAAACCAGAATTGATGAGCTTAAGCCATGTTGTCAATAAGAGCCATGGGAGAGCAAAATGGAAAAATTGTGTCTAAATCCATCCAGTAGAGACAATGATGCTTATTTGCCAGTAATTCCACTACAGTTTGAGGAGAGAAGATATATTGTATTTCAAACTGTGCCTATTTTCTTAAAAGTTTACAAAATATGAATCAACTAGGGATTACTTGGAGGATGAGTTTTGTTCTAAGGTGCATAAATGGGCTGGGGCTGGAGTTTTTCAACACTCCATCTATTTTGCAAGCAGAGGAAGCCACCGAGGTGACAGGTTGGCATGAACACCACTGAACAAAGCAGGCACTTACATGTGCTCTTCACCTGGCACACTTGGTAAGAGTTTAGGTGTGTAATAGTTTAATTTGATCCATCAGCATGTGCTTAACAGCTTTGTGTGTTAAAGCAATCAGGAGAAGAAAACAAAGCATCCAGCATCTGTGTGGGGCCTTTCAGACAGCAAACAAATGGCTAATAAACCATTGACCCAAAGCAATTGCTGCTAAATGGGCACACACAGGGGGCATCAGCACAGCACAGGATGGAGAGAGCAAAGGCACCTTTGTCAAGCTGTAGCATTTCCACACATATAACGAAGGAGGTAACTGCAGTACTTTAAATATCATTGACTTACAATTTTATGGAGAAGTACAGGCCTGTGAGTTACACGGGAGGCACATTTGACGTGGTGGAATGTATCATTTGGTCAAATTAGGATGCCTGGGGCATGACCAGTTATCATCAAGGCCTCTCTGAAAAGAAGTGAAATTAGGTTTTCACAGGAATCCCCTGAAAACGTAGGATTGCCAAAGGAACCACCGCTGTCATCATGGGCGACTGCAGGAGGATGGTGGTTGTGCCTTGGTGCAGACACAGGCCATGGGTTTTGGAGGATTTTGATGCATGAGCAGAAAAGGAAGGGTCAGAGCTGTGAGAGGGCCTGGTTTTCTTGTGGATATCCCCACTGTAGCTTTGGGATACACTGGATGTTTTGGGAATGGACTCCCCTGCTTGTCCTGTAGCCAGCAAATGTCCCCAGCCTGGCCACAGTGAAGTGACTCAGAAGAAGACCCCCAGGTGGGAATTAGGAAAGCTCTGCAAGAGAGGACTCATAACTGGGGTAGCATCTGTTGCAATGGGCTACTGTTCATTTGCTTAAAATGCAGCCAAATTGCAGCTTGTGGTGAACCTTCTCATACCATAAATTGGGCCCAGCTCTGGATAGCTTGGCATGGGAACTTCTGTCATGTACTTTCCTGAAGGAAGGAGATAATACTGTGGGGTTTACTGTGATTTCTCTGCTGTAAATTCATGCTACTAGTGTTTTCTTGTTTTTCATTCTGCTTATTTGGCATTGTTTTATTCCTATGAAATAACGATCTTAGAAGCAAGGTTTATACATTGTCCAGTATTCAAGATACAAAAACCTTGCCAAACTTGTTTTCAGACTGTTTTCTTCCATTTTCTCTCCCTTCCCTGATGATGTTTCTAGGCAAGGTAGAACTGTAGATCAGCAGTAAGAAAAGGCGGTGTGGGCTGCATCCCCAGCAATGTTTTGATATTTTGCTCTTTCTGTAACTGTGAATTACACACAGTTTACTTTTGTTCATGACAAACAGGCAATATGGGCTACTCTGGAAAACAGAGAGGTGTTGGGTCTGGCCTCAGAACTCTGATAACACTCCCATTTATGTGGGATTTTCTATTAGATCTGGCAACAGCATTAACTAAAATGCAATTTTCAGGCAACCTTCTTGCATGCTCCATCAGTCCCAAATTGCCGAACAATGCCGGGAATTACAGTAATTCAGAATATAAAACTGAATTCGTAGGGCAGCTGGCCTTTGTCTCTGCACAAGGCTAACCCAGATTTCACATTACCAAGCTGAGATGCTTCAAGTCACGTTAGAGATTTCTAACATCTTTACTCAGACCTTGTATCTCTATCAAAGGTGCTTATTTGAATGCGGCCATCTGTGAATTGCTGACAGATTTCTGAGCTCACAGCATATGTTTGTGCAAACAGATATAAAATAGAGCATAGAAAAGTGTGTGTTGGAAGGGTGATGGTGAAAGGGATTGGCTCATCTCTTGGTGAAGGCTCCAGAACTGGGCTGGACTGTGGGCTTGAGTTTAAGCAAATCTGCTGTATGACTGGTTGTAGCTCAGGGCTTTAGGGCAATGGCTGTGTGCTTGTAAATACAGCCTGAGAGAGTTGATAAATGAGCAGATAAATGAGGATAAGGGCTTGTAAGCAAATTCTGCCCATTTTTAAATATGGACAGTATAGAGTTAACCTAGCTTGTATTGTCTGGAATGGAGCAGCCAGTAGATATCCTCCTTTTAACCTTACAACTAGACTCAAGAGCTGCTTCAGCAGGCAGAATCAAGCATCCCTTATTAGTTCCCTCTTCTGACTGGATTGCTGAATGAAATTCTGTGGCCTTCATTATTCAGGAGGTCAGACTTGAAGATAATGATGGTCCTACTGTGTATGAAAGCTAGTACTTCTGCAGTTCTAGAGGGTTAAGGATCAGGAGCTGGATTTTGGTGTCATGGCCTGGCATTATCTCTCCTTATTCAGCTCTGTAATGCTGTGAAGCCACACTATCACTCGTGTGATTCCCAGAGGGGAAAGAGATTTGCAGCATTTTATTATTCTTTACAAGCTAAAAACCAGAGAAAGCAAGATCTGGCATAAATTTTCAAAGATGATGGGCAAAATGCAAGCAAAAAAGAGAAACTGGTAATTAGTGGCTGCTTTCAGTAATAGCTGTGCTTTCAGTGTGGTAAATTCTGTGTCTCAGATTCATTTTCAGCCTGATGGTTTATACCTTTCCTGAAGTGCTTTGCAATGCTGTGAGAGTGCTCTGGAGGACAGGGTATCATTATGGTGTGTCACTTCTATTTTCTGAGTAGAAGTGACTACCAACGGTCCGACATATGGACAAAATTCCATCCTCCCCAGTGGAAGGACTGTGTGCAGGATAGCTGGAAGCAGCACAGGAAAAGTAGCAAGGGAAAAGCAGCATGAAGGGAAGCAGGGCAGTTCAGGGAAGAACCCAGGGAGAATTGATTCACCATCTGGTGCAGCAGCCAGTTGCCTTGAGCTGCTCTCCTTCCCATGACTTTTGGGATGGAGGGAAGAGCTGCTGCACTTTTAATAGAAATGTACCAGCTTTAAAATTCCTTTGACCTTTTGGCTGGAGGAATATGCTGTACTCCAAACACTAATTTAAAACCAAGAATCTCTAAAAAAATAGTATGAATAGTGTGAATGAGAGGGCCATTCCAAAGAACAAAGATGCTTTTATATTTATTTTGGGTTAAGCTTGTTTGTAGAAAATCTATCTATTCCTCTGTTCTCTCTGGACTAATACATCAGATTGTGACTTGTCTTGTCTGCTTGCATTAATAGGGCTGCTTTATGATAAATGTTATAACACAGCATGACTCAGATGAGTCCCCTCATGCCTTCAATGCAGGACAGTCACAATGAAACCTTAAAGAATGTGCATCTTTTGATTCACCACTCCCTCAGCACTGTGCTGATCCTCCAGCCATTTTTAGAGCTATTTGTTTTATCTTTGCCATGTATTGCTTCGCTTTTGCTTTTAGAATCCCAATGGAATTTTCAAACTGATCTATCAAAGGCCAAGGTGATCTGGTACAAATAAAAGAAAAGAAATAGGAAGAAGAAAAGGGCGATGTTTGAAACCTGACAAATTGTATCATGTTCTTCAAATTCGGGCCAAACCTCAAGAAGGAAAGTTTGATTTTTAACTATGGATTTTTCAAGACAGGGAAGTATTCCAAAGAAGACCTGGGAAACTCTTTCTGAGAACTGTTACAGCCAGTGCAGACCACATGATGAGTTTAAAACAATGTCTTTATCACTTTGTTTTGTATCCAGTAGAATAAGAGAATATAATTCTTTGACTCTCTCATAAGATATAAAATACCAGATTAATTTTCTTCCTAAAATGTATCAGGTTTTTATTTATAAAGGTCTCTGGCATTTCCCAGTTCAGCATAGGAAAATTCTGAAATGCGTGCTGAGACATTTCTTGCCAAACTCTGTTTGCAGTATTTACATCCACTGGGGGATATCTTGGTTTGTACCATTGACACATCATGGGGAAGTTCCCTTTCCCCAGGGGAAGTGTCATAAATGGTGGAACATCTCCTGAAATGGGAAATTTCTTCAGAGGATCTAGCTATAGGGCATGAGTGGGGTGAGCACAGAAACAAAGCTAGGAGCTTGTTCTAGTTAGAATTTCCATATCCCAGAAATAGTAATACTTAACCCACAAGGATTTGTGAATCATATTCGAATGAAATTGCAATGTATGAATACTGTGCCAAATTTCTATTAGCTATTTTGAAGTTATACATTTTTTATCATATAAAGTATGCTAAAATTGTTCCTGATCTCCTGCCTGCCTGTTTAATTTTAACCAATGTTGACAGCAAGAGCTGGTGGAAGCATTCTGAATTAAAAGTAAAAGTCAGTGCAGAAAAAACCCAAACTACTTCTGTAAAATAATTAATTCATTTTGTTGATGGACTCCATTTGCAATACACTCTAAGTCCTGTTAAACAAAGATAACAATATAATAGATCTCCACAACATCCAGACACCTGAGGCAGGCATTTCTTTATAAAATTCAAGAACTAGACTGTCCTCTCATATTCTGTCTCCTTCACTTTCTGTATGTACACACAGACACATAATTATAAATGAATCGTCATTTTTTGAGGGCAGAATTTGGTTCTGAGTTAGGTGCAGTGTGTTTGTGGAACTAATGGCTATAATATTTCTTCTGAAATGTTATATTCTGTCTCCTGTTTCTATTTTGCTCTCCCTCTAGGTAAGCAAAACCACTTACAGTCAACTGATATCAAGTGAGATGTGGCTGTAGTGATTGTATAAGTTAGGAAAACTGAAATTGAAGCTAAGTTGTTTAGATTATCCTCTGCTCAGCAGGCAGTGCATGTACAGTTGCCAAAAGAAGAAATCACTCTGCCAAAGGAGAGGCATATATTTTGGTTAAAGGTCTTCTATGAGCATGAGGTGTGTGTGAAAGTGGCAAAGGACTTAATTTTACTGGCAAATATAGCAGTTTTGCTACAAAAGCCTTGACATTGTATCATTTGAAGAGATACCACTCCTCAAAAATCTTGTGTGTTAGACTGGTAATGCTTCAATAGAAATATCTAAGGGTGAAATAAACATCAAATGAAAGTGTGTGTGGAGCTACTCCACAGATCTGTTCCTGTGTGTGTTAGAAATGTGATTCTCCACATACTGAGGAAAACACACATCGGTGTCATTTCTGGTGCCCTTCTTGCACTGTGTGTTACAGTGTGTAGTAAAAGGTCTCAGAACTGATAAAACAGAAAATTCTCTTGTGTTTTACAGTCTTTGTGCTCTTCCCACTTTTAGATGCAAGAATAGAAGAGATACACAAGAGAAAGGGAAACCAGGTTTCTTTGGGATGTATGGCTTCAGCTGTCATTGTCCTGTGCTAGTTATAGTCCCCATCTGTGTCTGGATGTGCTACCTTTTGTATTTGTACAGGCTAGAACAGCGGGTCAAGAGCTGCTGGGACTCAGAAAATCCATTTTGGCATTAAGTAATTGTGTTTTCTCAAGTGGGATTCAGCTCACAAGTGGAGGGGATGCCAGGCACTCAGAGATACCGTTCCCTGCATCCTTCTCTCTCCCAGCTGTGTTTCCTTCAGACATCTGTGGAACTTATCCATGTAGCTGTGAGAGAGAGAGGAGAAAAGCACATATAAGAGTAATGAAAATTTCTTGCTGTGGCCCTGGAAGGGCATGTGGAATCATGTGCTTATCTTGACCTGCCCAAGTTACCCAACCCTTAAAAACTAATTCAACCTTACTTGATCATTTCCTATTTGTGCAGAAATTGTCTGATTTGCATTTAATGTATTTAAAGGATGTAAATCCATTGAATACAGCAGAGTCTAAATGAGAGAGATGAGATGATTTTTTAATCAAACCAGTCTAATATATTTTTTTCTTCTTTATGATTACTTGTCTCCCTGAAAGTCCTTTTTTATCCAATAATTTGTAACTCCTGTAAAGATACAACGTCCATTGCCTGGGAACAGAAGGCACTGGTTTAGCAGAAGAACACAGGCTGTGCATCTGACAGCCTGATGCCAGGCCAATAGCCTGGGAGGTTAAATCTGGACTGGACACTTCAAGGCCAAGAGAAGTTTTATTCCTGCTTGTGTGTGTTGTGCCCATGCTGTGGCTATGACCTCCTGCTGCTCTCTGTGCTGACAAGTCCTCTGAGGGATTCACAGGCTCAAGGCAGGAGTCATGATCTTGGCTTAACATGATGTTGGTGATGTTGGGCATAACTCCTTGCTGCACTCTGGGAGGACAGGTTCTGTGCAGAATTCCTTGAGAGCCCCATGCAGCCCATCACAGCTGCCAGTGTTGCACAATCATGGACAGAAACCGAGGTTTCAACTTGAGAAGAGGCTGTCAAAAACATTATAAACATTATTTGACTAATGCATTCAGTCCCCCAAAAAACACCATAGAAGCCCTTGTATTGAAGGCACCACAGAAGCCTTTCCACTGGGGTCTATCAGAACTTTTCAGTTTCTTCTCTGCAGCTAAATATCCCATTGTAGGGTATTCCCTCGAAGAAAAGGAAATGTATGGAGCAAGGATGCTGTGTGTTAGGGGGAAGCTATCCCTGGAACCTATGGCTTTAGGCTCTGTATTAATAAATACTGTGCCAGCACAGCACACATCACTTTCACCTTCACCATTCAAATCATCCAAAGTCATTCTTCTCTTTTAGACTCAGCGTGGTTTAGATCTTATTTTGTCCCCCATTCTGTTGAAAGATTCTGCATTTCAGAACCATACTGTGCCAGGGGATGCCCACTCCTAGCTTTGGTCCAGGTTCTTCACTCAAGTTCCTTTCCATGTCTCTGCAGAAGGCAACTGTGCCATGGCCCCTTCTGTATCTGATACAAGTTTTATCACAATTTTTTGGCTGGTACAGAATGGAAAGAAGCAACATGAAATACAGCAAACCTACCTCTTTCTGTTTCACTAGGAAATTATTTTGGAAAAAGCTCATTATTGCTCATAGGACAGGAGTAATGATGCTTTTAACTTGTAATTAAAAAAAATCTCAAATTAACATGTATTTGAGAATCTTTTATTTTTTTTATACTTTATTTTCAGCTCTGGATACAGATCCTAAGGCCATTGTTCTATTACAACACCATCTTCATTTGGGCGATGTCAAGCAGTTGAAGATATTTTAAATCTGTATTTTATAACTCTCTTTCTGATAAGAAGGTGAAATTTTCTTTTCCAAACAAATTTTTCTCTCTTAGATTTTATTTCAATCAAGCCTACGATGAATGCGAACTATCTGCTAGTTACTCTCCTTCCTGTGGGGTTTGTTTCCTATAAAATGTTATTTGTATTCAAATAGTAGCTTCTGGTGTATCATTTTTAAAAAGGATTAAACTCACTCTTGAATTAATAAGCTTTGGACTGTGAGAAAATACATTTAAAGATACAATTCTGCAGAAACCCCCTACTTCAAAAGATAATTCTCACAAAGCTTCCCTGTAATAATGGGTGATATGCAGGTTTCACTGCATTATTCCAGATCTACAAAATGCAGTGCCAAATGCCCTACTTTCATCACCTATCCTAAGATCACACAGACCAGGGAACACAAACTGAGTGTGTCTTCCCCTGCCCACTTTTAGTCCTCTAAAGTTCCACTGATCCCTTCCCTCAAATTGCTCAGAACTACAATATTTAGTAGTATTTTTATAATTTTGCTGTTAAAGATTTCTTCCTCCAGAGCAACTGTTTGTTTACTTGAATTACTGCTTAAGCCTTGTCTGCTCAGCCTCCTAAATATTGATTTAACTTGCAAGCTGGAAACCAGGAGGATCTGTGTGGCTTGGGAGGCTGTAGAAGAGTCTGTGCTCAGATTTAGTGATGTTGGGCATAACTCCTTGCTGCTCTCTGGGAGGACAGGTTCTGTGCAGACTTCCTTGAGAGCCCCATGCAGCCCATCACAGCTGCCAGTGTTGCACAATCATGGACAGAAACCGGGGTTCAAACTTGAGAAGAGGCTGTCAAAAACATTCTAAATCTATTATTTTCAAAGGCAGAGAATCAGACTTCAGCGAGGAGTCTGAAGCTGAGCTGAGCCATAGACTTCACCCTCCTGTGGCTTTCAGTGAACTCCCACCGAGGTTCTCATCACCTTCTCATTTTTCTGCTGCCTGGGTAAGAGGAAAAATATTGTTATAGAATAATGTGCTGTAGTTTTTGAAGGAGAAACTTTGCTTTAGGACACGGTGTGAGATAATCAATAGGTCTAACACACCCTTCCAGATGATATGCAGAGTTTCTGGAGTTGTGTTTGTAAAAAAGGGAAGGACTTGTGTGAGGAAACCTGTTGGTTTAGGAACTGTATGTTAGAGGGGTAGAATGCAGAAAAGCTGGAAAGTCCTGTCTTTTATTCCATTGTACACGAGTTTCAGGTGTTTACCCACTTTACTTATTTAAAAGAAAGGCAAGAGTAATTTTAATTTATAGCCCAAATGGAATAATGTTGTAAATTAGGTGAGATTTGATGTATGAAGCAAAATGGTTCATTCAATTGGTGCTATGAAAAACAAATAACTTATTAGGGAGGAGGTATTACAAGAGCCTACCTCTAAAAAGAATACAAGATTGGAAAGCTTATTATATCTTTTCAGCTGAAGTGACTGCTGGTCAGAATGAATCAAGCAATGGCCAGGGCTTCACAGACCCACAGCAGATGTAATTTCAGGGTCAAGCTGTAAAAAAATCAAAAAACTATGGAAATGTGTATTAGTTTTGTTCATTTTCTAGAAGAGAAAAAAAACCCATTGAAGATCTGTTCATCACCTCTTACACTAACCTGCCAATACAACAGTTGCAAGTGACAAGATTTGTTTCTGGTGAGCCATTTACTCATCACAGGGACAGTAGCTACAATATTTCTGTGGTTTATGACCTCCAAATGCCCCTCTGCTGGCATTATTGGGGTCTATTCTTCACTGTAGCTTAGCAGTTCTTATTTCACACGTATTGAGTTGCTCTTTCAATCTATCCTTTTACTCCTCTTGTTTAAAGCCATATTCAATAATTTCTTTGTAAATAGATCCAAAGCAGGAAAGAAGATGATTTCTGAGCAACTTGAAGTATTGATTTAGCAAATTCCTGGCACAGCCAGAGCTTGAGCCTGTGGTTCTGCCAGTGGCCATGCTTGAAGACAAGAACCACCATTGAGAAAGAAAGTTTGTTGTTCTGCCTGGTGTCTTCTCAGTCTATTATTTCAGAAATATTGCCTAAAAACTGATAAGCTTGAAAGCCTGCTTTTACAAGTGAACTCTACAGGAAAGAAAAGAGCTGAGTATTTTAATGAGACTTGCTGTGGTATAAAATAATTGTGGGTTTACTTGTGAAGAACATCACAACAGTCTTTGTCCAAATGTATAAATTATCACCTCTTGGCACATAATTATTGAAAAAAAGTAATTGGACAATAAAATTTTTATTGTTCTAGGGACTCTTCAAAATTTGTGAGCATATCAACTGCCACTAATTATCTCTGTGAACTCCTGGGACCTCAGCTGGTCTTGTGTCTGCAGGAACAGACTTCTAAATTTGACTGCTGCAGAACCAGAAAAACATACTATTCTTCAGCCTTTCACCCCAATTTCAGATCAGTGTCTCCTAAATGTTTTTGTGTTATGGTTTAAAAAAATAATAAATAAGATTGATAATATAATTCTTGGACTCAATGCAGACTCTTCCTCCCTTTAGTCATTAGGAAAATATTTTCTCTAACTGATCATGTTGTAAAACGTGTTATTTCAAACCACGGATATTGGCAATTATTATAAATCAAACTGAACAGACATAATTAAAATTTCATTTTAAGTTTGTCAAGGTCTTTGGAAGCGTGTCCTATGGGCCATCTGTGTCTAGCTTGTGGCTGGTTTCCAGCTGACTTCGGGCCAAAAGTTGACATTGTTGTTGAACCCCCTTTCAAAAACAATTCCCAGGCACTTCAGAGGGTGAGTGCCTGTTAAGCTGAGTGAAAATTGAATGGAGTTTCCAGAATTTGTCATTAAATATCAGTTGTGGGAAGAAATAGTTCTAAGAAATTAGATGCTTTTAACCAATATTGCTGCCTAATTGCTTCTGATTTCCTCTCCAGTACTGACAAATTCAGTGCCTAGCATTGCCATCATGCATGTTCTGACAGCCCCAGAAGGATGAAACATCAAAGGATAATATGACTCTCTAGGGGTTTTTCACATGTGCATCAGCTTGCTCGTCATGTGGAAAGAAAGTGAGTCTGTATTTTGAGGGCAGGCTTGCATTCTTGAATTTGCCATGCACTTGTACCATGACCTTGTGCAGTTGAGAGCAGTTTCTGTAGGCTCTTCTCCTACAAAATCTTATCTATATTCCACTTTTTATTCATTGTGTCTTTTCTCACTGACATCAGCAGCCGGTTTGCAGTACACAGAAAAACATTTGCTTCAGCCTGCAAGTTCAAGGCTTTACTGACTCCAGCATAGCTGTACAGATATTCTGAGCAGGACTGGCACTAGGTCAAAAAATACACAAAGTAATTCTTAGTAAGATAAGACCTGAGCTGATACGGTCTCAAGCTAGTATAGGTAAATGCCTATGTAGTTCCTATAGTAATTTATTTGTGAAAATTAAAAAAAAACCAACAAAGCCTTGCCTACTCTCAGTTACATGTTTATTCTTGGAGAGCTCGAGTGCTGATGTAAATTTTCAGTAGGAGTTTGCTTAGCAACTCTTACAAGGTGGAAGTAAATTAGTATTATTCTTTCTTTCAATATGGGCACAACCTGACAGTTCTGTGAAATTCTACAAGCAGAACAGGGAGACAACAACTCATAATGTCAATGCTCATGACCAACAATATTTAACAAATCATGTCTTAATTTTTTTTAAACTTTCCTATTGGTTATCTTATAACTGTTTATGGCACACAGTCAAAAAGACAGGGATTACCCATGAGTTAATAATTCTAATGGCCCCTCTGTGATTTTGGTGGGAAAAAAGCCACCAACCTCAGAAACCAAAACCAAACCCTCAAAATTCTTAGAATATCTCTGCCTTTTTGCTTTCAAATGTCTGAAAGCAGCCAAGAGATCATTGGATGTATTTATTGCTCAGCTATATTTCATAACGGTATTTTAATTTTTAAAATTATGATTGCTCTAGGGGCTGGTGATTAGATAAGTGTTCAATATGTTCAATATATTCAGATGGAAACTAAATACTACTGTTCACGGATAAGGCATTGTAGTTACTATAGATAGTTTAATGAAAATGTCATCTCAATTTTCAGTAGCACTCAAGAAAGAAAATTGAATTTAGGAGTTATTGGAGAAGAAATTGAGACTAGAATTGTCTGAAAGTGTTCTGTGAAAGTACGACAATATGCTTGCCATCCTCTTAACATTTTCACTTTGTCAGCTTCTGCTGGCCAGTTTCAGAGCCCTTTATCTGACCTCGTTTGGCTGTTCTTTCCTTTTCTGATACTTGAAACTCAGACTGTTCTTTGTCACAAATCACATTGCTCTAAGGTGTTTTTATCATACAGTATAAGATTTTCTCAGATTCTTTTTTCTTGGTCTATTAAAAAAAAAAAGATAAAGAATGTTGAATGCAAGAAGGAAAGGGGATATCTCATCTTGCAAACTTATTCCTAAGTATCCTGTAGCAATTCTGGAAGTGAAAAACCACATCTGAACAAGAAGATAATTGTACTTTTGTGATCAGCCTGATGGAAGCCAATGAAACTATTCCAGTGTGTAATGTTGGGCCATTGCTTGGATGTTTGTAGCTGCATAAGCTTGTAGAATGCTTTTCAGTTACTAACAGACAGTATTATAGGCTTTTTAAATTAATTTATGCACTTTTTATAGGCGGCAAATATATTATTCAACTGGAAAGTCATCTTGTAGGGATGAGCAGTCTTTACACTTTGCATTTAGATGTAAATGCAACATGAAAGATGCTCTAAAGCAACTGCTGAATTGGTTCCTTGCACCCTGCCTGTCCTTCTGCCCTCAGTCACAATCTGTAGAGCAGAATGTTTTTGGTAGGACGGGGTCAAACAAATTACCCTTAGAAGATTAAACTTTAATTATTTTGATTGAAGATGAAGATTAACTCTACCATAACTCCAATTGTGTTTAATAATTGTGATGAAATATTGTGTGGGATTAGGAACCAGTGGCTGCTTCCTGTTCTGAACCAAAAATAATGACTGAGTACATATTTGAAGACTTATTTCATTAATAAAATCTGTCACCAGTTAAGCATTAATGCGACAGGAAAACGAAATCAGTGTGGCACAATATTGCTTATCTTGCATTGATAACTGTATTTGTAACCTGAGAACTTTGTCAGCAGAATTGGCAACTTGTAATTACGTTGGCATGGCCATTAGAGTGTTTGAGTGTCAGATGATTAGAATTGATGAACCCTGGTTAATGAAAAGCCCTAAAGGTTAGTCAGTCATATTTATATAATTGAAGACAATCTCAATTAACTGATAACAGTACTCCTATTTTTTAATTATTTTTTTAAAGTCACTTAAAAGAAAGGTTTCACTTTGTTTTCCATTCAGTGAAGAGGTTTATTTAGGTGGGATTAGTGAATTAGTAAATTTGACGGTGTTTTTCACTCCCTCAGTCACCCACTAGAGAAAGTCTGATTATGTCCTTGCTTATGCCCTGCATGACCCAGTGACCACCCCTGAACTTCTCTGGCTTGAGGCAACTGTAAACAAAGGAAGAATATGGCTTCATAATAAGAATCCCAAACACCATACTAGCACAGCAGCTAAACTGGCTGCCAAAGCATGCGGGTGTTTGAGGGGTTTTGTTAACTGCTGCTGCAGGAGCAGCAGACATGGAGACAGAAATTTTAGCAATTAAGATGGTCTATATGTGAAGTGATTCATAATATGCTTGTTTGTATCTCATCAAAGCAGATACTGGGTGCTATTATCTGTGAATGCTAAACACAGTGATTAATTACACCGATGTACAAGGAAACAAGATAACTTGCATTTTCATGATAAGAAAATGCTGATTCCCTTTGTCACTATAATAAATGGTTCTGTCTTCCTTTGCTTGCCTGTTTAGATGTATGGAGATAATACTAATTACTTTATAATTAGTTATGTGTACAAATGAATATAGCCCAACAAATGCACACATTTCAAAGAATCACATTTCAGTCTGCAGGGAGCAGGACTTTGGAGTTATAATCTGCATACATAGTGAAAGAATAGACAACCTAATACTTTTCCTGTGGTGCTGGGACTCCTGGCATATAATCTAAGCCCCTGAATACTGGAAAAATTAGAGATAGAAAAAATATAAGCCACCTCCTGTCTTTCATTAAGCCGTTTAGAAGTGTTAAGCTTTAATCACTTTAATCACAGGGAGCTGAATCTGACACGGAGAGTCCAGTAATACCAGATACTCGTGCCAGGCTGGCAGAAGGCCTCTCCAAGGACCATTTGGGAAATCTGGGCCCTTCAGGCTTTTCTAGACCTGCGCTTTCACAACCAAATTGCCTGTGAGTGAGGTAGTTCATGCTGCCATTGTACGAGGTTGTGCAGGTTCTGCAGAACTGGCTGGGACACTTGCCGAGATAAATTATCTGGGCAGGGAAAATGACTGACACCTCTCTACCAAAGAGATTATGGGTCTGGTTAAGTTTAAGCCCAAGGAAGTGTTATTTTATGTTCCATTTCCCCACTGGTACCTCTCGGACTGACTGTTCAGCCGTTGGCAGCCTTTGCCACGCAGCGGGAGAGGAGCAGCCTGGGCTGTGCCCGCCAGGGCGCTGCACAAAGCCTGGCCCGTACAGAAAGAGGCCTTTTGCAGCTGCAGTGTTACATACTCATTAACCGTGTAATCTTTAATTTTATCCACCCTCTACTTCCTTTAATAGGAATATGCACTGGAGCTGGTCTTTGGAAGGAATGCGGTTAATGCTATTCTCATGCATAATTGTGTATGTCCATGGGAAGCACTTTCATTTGTATATTCTTGTGGCCAGATATGACTTGGATAATTTTTGACCAGCACATTGTCTGTGGAGGCCAATGTTCCTCGGGAAAGTGGGCTCTTCAGAATTTCATTGTCTCTTTGAAGGCAACTGTCTCTGGATTGCATGCACATCAGTTTGAAATACGTTGGCATCAATGCTGATCTTAATAGGCATTAAAACCTTAATTTTGGTTTCATAACTATGAAACTGAGGGGAACAATAAAGAAGCACCACAAGCAGCAAACAGGCTATTTTGGAATGCATATGATGCAAGCATGTTCTGCAGACTATGTCATGCCTCTACTGAAGACAAGATTTTTTCAATATATTTCTTTTAAAAGAAAGAGAAAAATATGCAAATGAAGTCTATTAGCAAGATGAATAGCTACTAATGCATGCTATCCATTTCTATAAAATATATATGTAAATTTCCCATAATATACTTGCAATAACAAATAGAGTAGCCTGAAAGATGACTGAAATTAGAATATGATTAGGGGAGTTAAACTCTGATTTTTAGATGCACTTAAAAAAATGTAGTGTATGCTCGTTTATGTGCAAATGTAATGGAAAAAGGCTGTAGGTAAAGTGGCGAAAGCCTAAACAAAATAAACACTTAATTTTCTCTTATTGTACTTTGTGACTATTAATAATATTACGGTACTAAGGCAGAAACATTAAACTAAGCAGGGGAGCAATAAATGTTCCTAGACTGTGCAATGCTGTTGATATTAGTGGCTAATAGCTCCAGAGTTCACATAAAATGCAGATTGAAGTACAAAGAAGATGTTTAGTGCAGTCAGCAGTGGCAGTGAACTGTTTACAGGTGAAACTAATAACCAGAGGGCAGGCACAGTGGGGCATTTTCTGCAAAAGATATCAAACAGGAACTTTTGGAAGCACTTAATCAGACTGTCTCTGTCCTCAGGGAAGAGATTTGATAATCCCAATCTATTTCTCTTCAAAACTAGCTTCTGAAAGCATTAATTATAATGTGCCATGTTTCCATTTATAAATATCATGAAGAATGCAAGGACTATAGGGTATGCTGATATAAAAAAAGTCCACATTGATTTAAGAACATCATGCTGAAGTTATGAGAGATGATTTGATACCACACTGTTGGGTACATGAATGAGAAGCTGGATTTGAAGTTAATGAAGCATAGTTAAGTTCACTCACTGTGACACACAGAAGAATGTAAGACTCGGCAGTAGTCACATTGTGCTTTGTTTTGCCTTGCAAATCTGGACACAAACAGTTTCCCACATATTTATCTGAGAGATCATAAAGAAAATACTGACTGCAGAAGAAATAAATTGCTGTATATTTAAATGAAGAAAGGAGATCTCCACCTCTCCTGGGCCCTCCATGTTGAATGGCAGGGGGCATTAAAAGTACAAAACTGACTGTGTGTTAGACAATATTCATCTTAAGAGTGATGCATTTTACCAGTGTCAGTAGAAGAACTAAAATGAGAATGGGTGCCTAATTAGATTAATTTGGAATATGATCACTCAATCCACAAAGTAAAAAAAAAAAAGCTAAAAAGGATTTTGAGGAAATACTTTTTTTCTGAAGTGATTTTATTCAAAACACTATATAATTATTTCCATTATTATTTTATGGTAAAATATATTCTGCATTTATAGGAAAAATTGAGAGAGTATAGTTCTTTTGCCTGACTTTGATCAGCTTATACATGTATCTAGTTTTCCCCCCTTGATTTAATTTATGATTAGAATAGTATGATAGGTTACCAGAGTCATTAAAATACATTGTCCGTGTGCACATTGCACAGTAGACAAGCAGTGATTATGGCATCTCTCTGGATGTCTGTTTCTTCAAGACAAAGAATATAGTTTGGGGATGGGACAACTAGCAATAACTAAAGCAACAGTGAGGCAAACAAAATAAATTGTACAGATTATTTATATTTCTACCCAGTTTTTCACTGAGCTGCTCTGTTGGGTTTCTCAGTGCAAGAAGGAAGCAGAAGCTCAAGCAGGGGATTTCTTCAGTGAACAAAGAGCCAGGGTGCAATTATCCTCTTAAGTATCTCTGTCTGCATTCACATCTGTCTAGGAAGAATAGGGAAGACTGCTGGTAATATTTGGCATATTGCTCTCTTAAGGGCTAATTAACAGGACTTTACCCAGAACTAGAGATGGATAGAAATATCTTACTAAATAAATTGGTTACATTTTAATATATTGAAAGATTCCCGGCTTCTTTCTGCTGTGGCATTGAACCTCAGGGTAAAACTGCGAGGCTTGTCTCCAGAAGACAATCCCAGCTTTAACTTGTCAGCACTCTGAGAGTCTCCCTTCCAACAGGAGCCATCTCACTGGAAGTCCTGAGGCTCTGCTCTGATGGCTGAGCCATGAAGGAAACTATCAGCATGTATGATGTGGTCACCCAGGATGAGAGAGTGACATGTGAGAACTTGACCGGAACTGTTTCCCCTAAGCTGGTCAGAGCATGCAATGGAGGTCAGCTTGGCTTTTCTTCAGAAATCTATTACTACAGAAGTAAACTCCATTATTTTAAGCCTGTTGAAGGGAGACACTCATTTTCCTGTCTGCTTGGTTGTCAGATGGTCTCCTACTTTGTGGACCTCCATTACCTCACCTTTCTCTCAATGTGTTTCAGGAAATTTACCTCTCAAGCCTCTTGTGAAGGGTTGATTTTGCCTTCTGACCCACCATTAATATGAAGCTCAACTCACCACTCTGCTTGGAGAGGTGTCGAAAGGCATCTGTACTATTTCCCATGTCTTCCTTACTCTTCAGAGAAATGTGTCATCAATAGCCAAAAGATAATGTTCTCCTTTAAAAACCTTTAAAATACATCTTTAATGCACCACGTATTGAAGAAGAAAATGGTTAAGGTGACACCTCTTCTGAAATCCCTGCTTGTTCTCCTGCCCGAAATCCATGCTTACACAGTGTCAGTAAGCGGGTCTCCTAGATCCAAAACCTAGTGAAAAGGATTAGTAGTAATTTCAAACAGCAGAAATGGAAATAAGATTCTAGATGGTGGGGGAAGGATTCCCATCACTTTCAAGATCTGGATCATCATCCTTTGGAGGCAAAAGTATATCCTGGTGATCAGTATTTAATGTTTCGTTGGTGACAGGAAACTCTTCCCCCTGCCTTTCCGAAGTTCCTTTGCCTCATGGTACAGCTGCAATCCATTAAGGTTTTCCAGCAGGGTGGCACGTAGCATCTCAGAGCTTTGTTACATGTTCTGGCAAAGTTCAGTTGCCTGGAAACTGCTTGTGAATTTGGGTCAAATTTTCCTTCTCATTTCAGGACAAAAAAAAAAAAAGGGCAAAACAGTAAAAGACCTCTATTATCGAGGGAGAAGGAGGTGATTTTGTCCTGCTTTTATAAGGTTCAGTTCTCTCCTGTGCCTCGAGAGCATTACAGCCTCCAAGCAATAGGTCATTATGTTGCATGGGACATTCACAGTCCGCTCTGTTGACTCTTTTCTACTTTGTATAAATAATTGACTGTCCACTGGTACAGGAATAGGAATCTAAATCTCCCACCACAGAACAACAAAATCTTTCTAGCTAATTCTACTTCTATTCTGGCTAATTCTAACTACTATTCTGTGCAAAGTGAGGAAGCTTTCACACAAAGGGGGGGAGAGACCCATACAAGAACATAATTTATCTCAGGCTCACTCAAATTGGCAGTTCCATTGGCATCTACTCAGTTAATAATTTTTGTCCAAACCACACTTGGGTTCCCAAGCATGGGATGTCTCCAGCGTTCTGGGTGTTGTGCTTTCTATTATTTTATCTCAGCCTATTGAAAGGAATTTCTGGCCTTGCTGTCTGGAGAAATGTGATGCTTATAGTGGTAGGCAGCTGTGATGAACTGTCACATCAGTACAAGAAAAACCTGAGTAAAATATCATATTCAGTGAATATTCAACTGAAAAAGCAAGTTAGGCTTGGCCAGCGCTGTACTAAAAGACACCTCTTCAGGTCCCAGAACACCTTATGTCCGAATAAACTGAATGCTGCTTGGCCTGGTATAGCTCAGCATTTCCAATTCTGTCAGTGTTAAAGAAACCTGTGAGCTTTTACATTTTTTACCAGCATATTTATCACCACATACAAACCATCCCTTTCTCTAGGTTACTCATTCAGATTACTGAAATTACATTTTAGGAGCAATGACTTGACTCTGCATTTATTTATGTTCTTAAGCCACAGTCTGTCTGGTATGGTGCATTTTATACCTTTATTTCTTTAATATCTTCTTATCCTGGTTACATGATAGCACTTGAACTGCAAGTTGTATTCATAAAACCAGGAAGCATTCCAAGAACATTGGCACTTAACACATTGCAGGTTACAGGTTTTGATTTTAAGCCAAACTGTTGTTTTTGGCAAGTGTATTTTCCCCTCCACCTGATGCATCTGAAATATTGATGCAGAGGAATTAACTGTGTGGCTCCAGATCAAGAGACTTATTCTGTTGGATCACCTGCATAAATGTGCTCCTTCCTTTCTCATCTCATTAATGATGCAGGACTTCCATGAACAGGTCAAGAGGTAACTCGACCTTCTTTTGCCCTCAGCAGTGCACACTGAATTTGTGTAGAATCAAATGGGCACTCCATGCTGAAATGTAGATATTAACACCATATTTCAATAAATGGCACAAATATTGATAAATTTTAATGCCTGTGGTTGTGAAAATAAGGTGGTGGTGCTTGTAGAGCTCATTGTGTCCTGATACTCAGGTGAAGGATTTATATCTCTTTCATCACCATTTTCCACCATCAATTTGCTTATTTTGACAGCCTGCACAATGAATCTAATTTCAGAGCTGACAAATATATGTGTTTGCATCAGGGACAAAAGCTACAGTTAAAAATTTTCCCACAATTTCTTTTTAGTGTTTGAAAGAGAACAAAGTGGAATTCTTTCGTGGAGGACTGTTGGCCCAAAGAGTTAAAAATAAAAAAAATACATTTTTCTCGATAACTTAGGCAAATGTGACCTCAGATTTAATAATTGTATATGTAATTCTAAACAATGATTCTATTATGAACCTGCACTTCTTAGTTGAAACTTCTGTCCTAAAGAACTTGCTAGTGCATTCATTTCCCAAGTGCTTTCCAGGATAGAGTTTTGAACATCTTCGACCAACTACAGAAAGAGTTCATTTTGTTGTCTGTTTTATACAATATATAAAAGCTAACAGCATAGAAATTTTGGAGCAGCAGTATATGAACTTGATTCTTTCATTTATGTTTCCATCTTGAGTCAATGTATTCATCTCTGAGTCCACCTGTCCAGTGCAGCACTTTGAATCTGCAGGTGCACAGCTGTGTTTGGAAGTTAGCACAAGTGTGATTTACTATTTATTATCAGTTATAGTTTCTGTTGGATCTATCTCAGAACTGAAAATAGGTAGGAATGGAGACCAAAGCTGTGAGATGTGACTGCGCTGTTTAAGTGAAATTCATCCCATGGTGAAGATGAGAGGTACAATGTCCACGAACCACTTACACCCTGCTGCTGTTCAGATCTGAGGACAGAAGGGAGAATTTAAACACTTTCCTGCTGGTTTTTGTTAACATTCAATTTCTCACAGCTGTGGACTACACTGAACACATTCATCATTTGGTTCACAGCTTCCCTTTCTACTGAGGTTTCTTATAATACCATGCTGCAAAGAAAAGAACTGAGGGGTTAAGCATCAAAGCAGTGCAGTAGAGGAGGAGGAGGAAAGAAGTCATATTGGAAATTACAGATGACTGGAGTCTGGAAGAATGAGATGTAGCAGATTATTTATAGTTATGCAAAAGTGGAAGTCAAGTACATCCAGGACTCTGCTGTAGTTGGCGAGGGAAACAGGACCTGACCCTGCATGAGCAGAGCACGGGATACTATCACTGTCTGAATTAATTCACACTGCTAGGATGTGGGCTGGCTGCTGTGTCTTTTTAATTTTGCTCTTGGCTCTTCTGATGTCTTATGAGTCACAAGTCTTTTATTGGTCTTGTTTTACAGATCAGAGAGTAAGGGAGCCACAGTGTTTACCTATCTCATATGGAAAATGTGAGGCTTAATTAATGTTTGCAAAGACCTGGTGGATCATTCACCAGAAATGTTACATCTGTGCTGTGTTATTCTTACCCATTGTAAAAAGGTCTCCCTCAACCTTTTCTCACCTTCTAATGACCTTTTAAAACTGAGAAAATATTATTGCAAATGGCTTGGGGCTTTATTTAATATGGATTACATATTTTTCAGGGCCAGTGATATGAGGACGTAGACCACTTGGGGGCCCAGTGAATTTGCATGATGGTGCTTTCTTAATGAGTACCATAGCTTGTCCAGCCCTGCATGAATTGCAGGATGGCACTTGGAAATGAGGATACAAATTTCAGGAAGCACAAACCTGTGAATCTGGGCTCACAGTGTACGAGGTGGACTCCGAAAACCGTGAATGAGAAAAGACACGTTTTCAACTCCTGGCGCATTGAGGCTGAGCGTTTTTTCCAAAGTGTAGTAGAAAACAGGAAATTCTCATTGATGGAAAGAAATATGTCTAATTGACATTACTGATATCTTGTGGAATGACTTGAATTATTTATGATGGCAAAATCATTGTTTATATTGTACTCACAAAATGAAGGCAAGGAAGGAAATATGACGAACAGTGTTCCCTATTAGACACAATTGCCATCTATTTTTAGGGATATTTTTAAAACTCAGACCCACAAGGTCTTTATATCTAAGCTATATTTATATATCCACATGTATGGCTCAATGCACTAATTAGCAAAGCTCAGGAAGTGATGCAGAAGAGATAGGGATAGAGATAAATGTATGAAAAACCTTAAAATAGGGTAAGCTACTCTCTCTGCACTTGTTGGTACTGTACAGAAAGGAGAATTGTGCTTTTTTTTGCAGCTCCTCAGTTTGGAATCCACATTCTGGGTATTTGTGGCGTTCAGTGTTGTATCACAAGATTTTCTAAACCTCACAAACCATAATTTTCTAACCGCCAAACATCCCGCTTCCCCAGCGTGAAGTGTGTCGATTTTGGATGTCATTGTGCTGTCATTAATTACTGTGTGGACTGGAAGCTGGTGCTTGCCCACAAACCAGTGACCAGAACCTAATTACATTCAGTCTGCGCAGAGTGAGGCCAGTGCCAAGGCTGTGTCATGTCAGTGCATCTGAAAATTGTACCTCTCACGGATGCTGGAGTGTGAAACTCTTTTGTTACCAAGAAAAGCTGCCTAAACAAGCTGAGGGCAGGGCTGGTTGAACCCAGCAGAGGAACCTTTAGACAATGAAATTAAGCTCTTCCCAAGTGTTGTTTTTTGTTCTGGCTTTACCAAGTCATTCCCCGTGACTGAGCAGCTAAAACCACTGGATTTGTGATCTGCCTCTGTAAATACTTGTGTTGCAGAAGTCAGTCCTGCTCTTTTTTTTTCTCCCTAAGTGAATGAGCCCTCTGGGCCATCTCCAACCAAGCTGCCTGTGAAATTATTGGACTGTAATCTTTCCAGCTGATTCACAAACCTATGAACTGCAACTCCGTGCACCTGCGTGTGCGGCATCTCGTGTCCCCAGCTGGATTTGGGTGGAAAGAGGAAGGTGGTGAAGCCTCTAAAGCTGCTCCTTCCCCTGTGGTAACTGGGCATGGGCTCATGGGCAGGAGGAGCTGCAGGAAGGCACAGGCTGCAGCTTTTTCCTCTATTTTGTCTGATCCCTTTTCCTAAGCAGATTTCAGCCTTTTCTTGCGTTGTCGTTCTTCTCCAGGCATTTGTTGCCTTTGTGTGTTTTTCTTAGAAGTTAGTCCATCTCCTAAGACAAATGCAAATAAGTGGCTTAAAAGGGCACAGGTATTATAAAATAAAGATCTTTAGCTGAATCCATGTAAGTGATCACTACTCCTTCATATTATTTAATAGAAAACACAAGAAAGGGTGTCATGTTTACGGAATGGAGATCCTCTCACGCTCAGAAGACCAAAAGAGGGTGCTGCTGTGGTGATGGGATTGCCCATGGACTTGTTTTTCCAAACTCTGAAAATAATGAGCATTATCACACATTCATAGATTATTTAAGCAGATTCTCTCCTGATTTACAAACCTCTCAGAAAGTTCTGATAATTAATAAGCTTCCAAAAAGAAACTGGGGGAAGTATCTGCGCTGTGTATGGCACTTTTCATTATCCCAGTATTTCTTGGGATATGAATGATGCCTTGCTTTCAGTGAGGAGCCATCAGAGATAAATTCCTCCCACCTCTGTGAGAAAGAGCAGAGTCTGTTAAGTAGAACTTCATTTCCCCAGAATTGTAGTATGGGCGTTTATGAGCTAATCAAAGGCGATGCATCTACTGCCCTTTATTGAAATCCTTGATAGCCTTGCAAAACAGATAAATTTTTCTTCTCCTCATCATGACACACATTTTTCCCCATCCATTTGATGTAGGCAATTTCCCTCAGCACAGATGGCACTCCTCGAGTGTGTCCCCACCGGCAACGTCCATTACACCGTGTCCAGAATCTGGGTACTGAATGAAGGACTGACACACTCTCACTTTCATTGCTGTCACTGTTGGGAGAACAGAAAGGACCCCATGGTAGGCAGATGTAGCAAACTGAAAATGGGAGTAGAAAAATGCATTTATTTTTTCTGTCGGAAAAACATTCCCAACGTCTGCTCTCAAACCTGAGGCTAATGTAGCTTTTGTCCTTTTGGTGGGGTAACCTCTTAGTAAATGAAGGCTGGAATTTGGTGCACAAGAGCACTTAAGGCCAGAGTTAAGTAGTCAAGGAAAACAGCAACAATAAAAGGTTACAAATAAAAAAAGGTGATTTTCTTTCTTGAGCCCTGAGGACTCGTAATCCCAGTCTGTACTCATTAGGATACAGCCTAGTGTGAATTCTCAGTAAGGAACTTTGATCTGAGGAGGTTTTGATGGCCTTTGAATGAGCAAGTGGTATTATAGTTAACAATAACATACCTGTCTTCCTTCTATGATCTTCCAAATACCCTTAAAGGAAGCAGGCAATTAACTAAGACCTTTTGCCTTGGCTACAGCAATTACTGAATCATGATGAGAGCAGAGAATGGTACATTGATGTGATCTACATCAGTGTATGTAGCCAACATATCACTGACAGAGCCTGTGAAGGAGCAGAGTTCAATCCAGAGAAAGAATTCAGAGCCAATAATCTCAGTGTCAGAGAAAAAAAACCCAATTGCTCAGGATTTTTCCAAAATTTGCAGCACAGTCAGTATGGTGAAAATAGAGTATCAGGATCAAGAGAGAACATGTTTCAAAGACAATTCAGATTTTTGGTGACTGTAGAGATGAAAATAGTTTGAAGAAATTAAATTATTAAGCAAAAATTGGCACTTTACTGTGCTCGTAGTCCTGGAGTAAGATTGGTCTACACATCTACTGCAGAAGATGATATTCAATGCCTTCTCCTCGGTTATAGAAAAATCCTTCTACTATTTTAATGTTTAAAAGATACAAGTCTTGCAAATATTACCATATTTTTGAAATAATTTGATAAACATTCAAATGTTTGTGATTTTCCTTTTCTTCCTAAGTTCATATAAAACATACTTAGCTGGCCAAATAAAACACAAAGCTCTCAGAAGAGTAGAAGACAATTTTCACTTCAGGCATAGCAGTAAAGACTGATTTCCATTTCCTGAATCAGATAGATGACTTGTGTTTCGAGAGGAAAAATGATTCTTAAATATTTTGTCCAGCTTTAGGTAAGACTGCAGGGCAGGAATTTTTTTTTCTTGCATTTGTGGAGAGTACCTACTAGGTTGTATGTGCCGCAGCAAGCAAATATAAAAACCAAGTTTTAAAACTCAAATTTTAAAGCAGCTGGGAAATCTTTTGACTGCATTCTGAAGCAGTCTCAAATAGAGCTCTCAAATTTGATCACATAAAGGTTGAAGTGGAGGCCTTCAGGCTCTCCAAACTCAGCTGGGTTGGGAAATGCCTCAAGAAACTTCTTGTTTAGTTCAGCAGGCCAACCACTGAGTCAATATTTAGACTGATGGATGGGTCCTCAGCTGGCACAAAATCACTTCTTCCACTGATGTGAGCTGGAGATGGACAGACTTTGCAGCCACTATTTCTTATGGTTTTGTTACTTGCCATGCGGTGTTAGGTACAAGATTTTTCTTTCATTCCCTGTAACCCAGACTTGGGGAACTGCATGCAGTCTCCATTTGCATGAAGATGAAGTGTGACTAAGTCTCTTGCCTGTCTGATGTTGGAAAGAGCCTGGAAAACAATAGCCTGGAGGCTCTTAAACTGTAAGGCAAAGAAAACAGATTTATCATTTCAAATAATATGGTTTATACAATGATGTCAAGATTTTTTCAAACATGGAGCTAAAGATGCTCTAATTTATCCCAGTGGAGAATCTGATCCTAAATATTAGTCAGGAGACAAAAATGAACTGTTTATGCAATAGGGATAACCTCCCTCTCTCTTTTTCACTCTCTCTGTGTCTCTGAGCTGACTGTTCCTATGGAGATCGCCAGGCTCTTCTGCAAGCTCATCTTATATTCTGTCTTGGATGGCTACTTACAGTTGAGATCCACAGGATGCTGGCTCGTTCCCATTTGCTTTGGAGACAGAAAATTTTGGCAGTAGAACAGCTTCAAGTGCCAGCTGGCATCAGGCTTGACACAGCTGTAGTAGTGGGACAAGAATTTACTTACAAACAGATCTCCCTGTTTGAACCCTGTGTTACCATCCTGACAAACTGAATGCACTGAAATGTTCCTGCTGAACTCAGAGGATGCTCCTGAAGCTCAGCATTGTACAGTTCAGAGTCCAAGAGGCAGCCTGCATCCCTTCTCCTCACTGCCCTTGACAGCCTCTACTCAGCTCCCATTCCCTCACACAGCACCCTTCCAGCTTGTCCAGTGACCTGCAGGAAAAGGAGGGGTTTGCTCCATGCTGTTCTGTGGGCTCCCTGCTGCAGAGCTGGAAGAAACAGTCTCCTTCTGACCTCAGGTGCTGCTGCTCTCAGATGTTTATTCGTTTCTGGTAGGACCCACAGGGGAAGGTGATGCATTTTCCAGCTTTGCCTTTTGTGGCTGCTTTTTGCTGTCTGACTTGGGTGTTGCAAAGGACCTGCTGTTTAAAAACGTGCAGAAAAGGAGATGTTCCTGCTTAGTTTCTGAGGCTGAAGTGTGGAAAGAGAAGGATGAACATCCATACATGAGTGATCAACAAGAATGCAAATATTTCCTTTATTAAAGTCAGTCAGTTCATATTAAGCCTGCTAAGGGTGTTCAAAAATAAATATATACTTTACCAATTCTGGTATAATGCATGTATTTTCATTGCCATGGATTTATCTCTCTTCTGATGGATTTTCTTCTAGAAACAAGAGATTAAGAGAATACAGCCTTTTTTAAAACCAATTCCCTGAGCTCAATCTGCCCCTTCTGCTTTTGCCCATTGGAAAAACCCTTTGTAATCTGGTAAAGCAACAAGAGAGCCTAAGCAGGGAACACTTTTTGTGTAAAACACTGTATTCCATCCTCAAAGCTTCTGTAGCTCTCAGTCTTTAATCACTTCCAAATCAACCCTTTTCTCTGACTTTACAAAGCAATATTACAACACCCATTTCTTGACATGGTGGAAGCTGTCCTGCTGCAAGTGTTCTCTAAAGATTTGCAAAAAATCAGAGTAGACCCTCCCCAAAAGGAACAGAACAATAGAAGCTGAAGTACCTCATAAAAAAGGGTTCAAATTTAGAAGAACTGAATGGAATAATCAGTTTTCTACTCTATATCTGCATGGACAGAATGAGGAATAGTGATAATTAACATTACCATGCCAAATATTATAAAAAACATTTTACAAAACATTTAAGATTTGTTGTGTTTGCCTTGTTGCTCAGACCCTTTGGTTTGTGCAGGGATAGTTTTATGTTTGCTGCGTCCTGAGAGTCCCAGATACTGACGTACCTCCCCAGGAAAGCAAGCAGAGGGCAGAGAGGAGGCAGCTGTCACTACCCAGCTCCAAGCTAGGAATGATGCCATATCTGTGCTGTGTGCTTCCTGTGGTTTTAGAAAATAGTTTGGTTTCAAAATCTTCAAAGAGTTCTGAGTAGTCTTGATCTACGCTGCCATAGAAACAATAGTCTGCCAGCTGGAGCTGTTTTTATTTTTATCTATTGGGTATGCTAACAGGGAGACCTGTCAAAAGTCTGTCTAATGGAGGCCTAGTGGTTCCTCACATCCCAGGAAGCCCATCTAAAACCCTGTTTTAGAGTTTCTTGATTCTCTCCCTCCCAAGGGCAGCCTAATGGTGAATGTGAAATGTATCATAGTGGATGTTTTCCCTCAAATCCTTCAGCTTTAAATCCTTTCATTTTCTAATTCTGGTGTGATTTCATCTGCACTTCCCCTTTTGTGCTCTTGTCTGCTGTCTGTGGAGACCTAGATTTGATCTAGTAAGAAAGTGCTGTGTGTCACGACAGATACTTTACACATCTTTTAGCCTTCTGCTTGGCAATAAACAAATAAAGTCAACATCAGACAAAGACCAGTACTTTTTGTTTTCCTTTTAACTATATGAAGAAGCCAAAGAAGATAATGCAATAGCAATATGTTCATAAATATAAACTGTTCATAAATATAAACATATGAGTGTTTATGGGAATGTACTGAATTTGGTAATTTCCGCATAGAGGCACTTTTCTCTTCAGAATTTTTCATACATTCTGCCATCCTTCCCTGGGGCCAGGTGTAATAGATGCTTCTCAGTAGGCCAGTTTTGGGCTTTTATGTTCTTTCCTATTGTTTGGTAGCTGTGAAGGAAAATTAGTTCCCTGATAAAGTCTGAAAGAGTCACAAGCTCAAACACTTTCCAAAGAAACTGCTTTGTCCTCCAGCTATTCAAGTGCACATCAGCATTTCATTTTCTGTAGCTGTCATGGTGATGTGCAGCTCTGACCAAAAGGTTCAGCCTCCCTGAGTTTGTTTTGCCAGTTTGTAATGTTAAATTAATTTAACAGGTAAATTTTATAATCTTTTGTCTTGATATAGAAGGCATACCTTGGTCACAGGCAATTTTGTCAAGGATTAAGTGTCTTTTTCTCTGTTTTATTTAAATCCGGCAAATTTCTACTCATGCAGCAGTGGAGATGAAAAAAAAGATTGGTATTTATACTGCCAGCAAGCCTGGTTTGGTTCATGCAGGAGACAATGGTCAGATTAAGCAGATCTGTTTATTCAGAAGCTGTTTCAGCCCACAGTGACCCGATGAGTTGTACCTGCACCGAGGTGTTGCAGAGCCTCCTCTGCTGCCTCAAGAAGCTCTGAGTTAAAGGCTTGTAGAAACAACTCCACATCCCCTCTAGCTCTTTTCAAAGGTGACTATTCACAGTCAACAGGCAGTCCTTTGACAATAAGTAGTTTCACATTTCTTGAACTCAGCTTACAAAAGCTGGCAAAAGATCCAGAGCACTCTAGAAAGTTTGGCCCTTTTATGATGTTTGTGCTGCAAGTGCTCTCTCTGTTTGCTGGGTAAGTGATATGTATTGACAGTAGTCACTCCAATCAACAAGGACTTTTTTTGTTGTTTCTGGTAGTTTATAGTCTGTTACTGCTTTGCTTGCATTGATTGGGCTCACCATAATACTGAACAAATCAATTTTCTTTTTTTTCAAAACAAAATCTTTTAAATCTGTGTGGTTTCCTCTTAGTCCACCAGACCTCACACTGGTGAGTATCAACCTTTCAGAGCAGCCTAAAGGAGAACTAAGGGACTTACTTTCTTTAATGACCTTCAGCTGACCAATGTTTGATTTAAATTTTATGGGTATAACATGTTGTTAATCACACAGCTATTTGCATTTCTGGCCTGCAGCCATCCTTCCCTGGGCTGTGATCTTTCGCTCTTGCACTGAGCCAAGCTTGGCTTGCCAATATTTGGATGTTAGATTTTCCAGCATTTCAATATATGGATAGCACGGGAAATGGTGTTTGTAGCTCTTGGGTGACACACTCACCTCGGACCCACTACAGAACCCCAGAATGAGCTGATATCCCCTGCACTAGCTGGGCTGTTATCTCGGGTGAGATAAGGGAACTATAGGATGTATAGGGTGAGGCACTGAGGAGATAAGATTTTGCAAGAGCTGCTGTGACTGCTCTTGGGAAAGAGGGAGATGTGACTGGGAATGAGGCGGAGGAGAAGGAAAAAACAAATTTCCTCATCATTCTCCTTTGGCATCCATGAATGAAGAAAAACTGAAGGTACGGTCAAGGGAGGGTCTTTTCTCCCTCGAGAAAGTTAAGTTGCCTTCTTATGGAAGGCAATGAAGGTCAAAGAATAAAAGAAGTTTCCACTCCTCAGGTTATAGTTTGGGGCAGGAGGCAGCAAAAGTTTGGAAGGGACATGGTGATGCTCTGAAGAGAAGTTGGCAGAAGAGGAAAGCAGTTTCCTTGTTTTCTCTTTAGTTTAAAAAAAGCTTAGTGACCTTGTAGTAAATGTCCTTGTACAGAGGGATGACCTTCAGGTCACTGGGAGCTGCACAGGGAGAGTGTTCCCACTCATGGGAGGGAATGCTGGACTGCAGGACTAAATACCCTCTTCACATTGTGTGCCATCAGTTTTATTAACATTGCCACATTCAAAAATATTTAATGTTTCAGAGACCTTTTGTTTCTTTCTGAAAAGATCCAAATAGAGGATATGGAGAAAGAATTTATCTTTGGAAAGGCTGAACGGTTTAATGCATTCTGTGAAAAGCAGGTATTTATTTTTTAGCCCAAGGCCATAGCTGTGTGTTTCACAGTAGTGAGGGTTTTGAATTCCTTCATGCCTAAAAAAGTAAAGTATTGTTGTCAAACAGTGCTCTAAGCAAGGTATTGGGGTGGCTGGGCTTATTATAAGAAAACCAAAATATTTAGTGTAAGTGACATGTAGGAAGTGATATTTTCATTTATATGGTTTTTTTGGCCATGCATACTGAAAAGAGAACTTTAATAATTTATGAACATTTTTTATCGTTTTTCATTAAAAAGTCATGTCTGGTTTGTTGTGTGATGGGGCAGACACGGCAGTGTTGGCACAGCAGTTATGTCAGATGCTGTGTGCTGTACACTGTTCAAAGTTTAATGAACAATTCTAAGACATTCTAAGACAAAGGAAAACATCATGAGCTTATAAAAAGTTGTATCTTCTCATTCAGCCTGTGGTACTATACTCAATTCATTTAAGTGACATTGAAGAACAATTGCACTTCTTCAGTCTCTTCCAACATCTACTGCAAAAGATGCATTGCCAATGCATTTGATGGGAGAAAAAGGTTTATGACAGTGCTTGGAAAGGTATGTTGTCCAATATGTAAAACCTGCTTACTTGGATTTTAAAATGCTTAATGTGAGTTTAAATCTGTTCCCACTGAGGTCAATGGAAGTTTAATTGCTGACTGATTTCACTGGGAACAGAAGCCAAAAGAAAGCACCTTTTAAAATCCCACACAACAACTCCTGGCACGCAAACGTGTCAGCTACCAAGACAGTTCATTTTTCACCCAAACACAGAGCATGGTCCACAATTTTTTTTTTTAAATATAATTTTGGGCAAATTTCCACTGGGGGCAATGGGAGTTTGACAGAATTAGCTCAGAGGTCCTTGTGAGACAGTAAAACCTCAGCTGACATGTCTGAGATGCATAAGTGAATCTGGGAGTTCCATTTGCTGCAGTGTGTACCAGGAAATGTTCCCCTATGCACATGCAAAATCCTGAACATGCTTAAGTGGGTTTCAAGAAAAGCAGGACAAATTTTCACTGAGCTCTAAAGGTTAGAATTTAGTCTCATTCCCCAAACAACACAGAATTTGAGCAACATAAATGTATGCTTCAAGGTCCCCATTTCACTTAAAATATTGTTTAAGAATGCAAAAATGGAGCCTTGTATTGGAAGCAGCAGGTAACACCTTGATGAGATGTGGCACAGGCAAGTTTTAGAGACAATTGCCAGAAGCCACACGACCGCTGACACAGCTGCTTTATTCTATGCTGAAGTGCTCCACAGACCTGTTTATTAAAGAGCTAATTCTGCTCTACGTGAAATTTTTGGTCTTCAGCTCTGAATACCGTCAGGGGAGACATCAGTTGGCAGCAGATGTGGAAAGCTATTCATGTTGGCAACCCGAACAGCTTGGCTGGGGAAATTCGTGCGATACTTATATAAATAAATAATGGATAAGGAGTCAGAACTGCATTAAGTAAACAAAGATTTTCCTGTACCAGGTTTGTAGTATTTTCTTCTGAGGCTCATGGTATTTTATATTGCTTAAAATATTAGGCAGACTGTGAGTATTCTCAGGTTTTCTGCACTCCTCTTTTATTTGTAAACTTTGAATCTATTTATTTTCAAAAAAGCAGAAAACACCCAGACTTCAGCACAACCCTGAAAACATTGTGTTTTGGCTTCATAATAAAAACCCCCAACATTCTAAGCTCAAGAATATAGTCTTTCCTAAAGACTTCCTGATGGCTAACAATCTCGTTCAGATCTGCAGATTTCAGTTATTAAATAATTTTCACTAAAGTTACATCCAGTGATAGTTTTTTGGAAGCAGCAACTCAGTTACACCGAAGGTGACCTCATGACCAATTGCTGCATGTTATCTTGTAATCCCTGCAGCCAGATAAGCTCTATCACACAATATCCCTGTGACAAAACTCCCCTTACCCAGTATCTGCTCCCTCCTCGTGACTGTGCTGATAGTGGTGAGTCTGTGGAGTTTCCCCAGTGAAAAATAACAGTTAATAAGGCAAAATTGGAATGTTTCCACTTTTTTCCTTTTTAACCAATTGAAAAGGGAAAAAGTGCCACATTAAAATCTTCTGTCGAGTGATCTCCAATGTATTTCCTCCTGTCAAGGCCACAGGCAGTAATCTTGTGTTTGGTGATCTTGTACTCCTTGGTCTGAGCAGCAGTTTTGCAGTGAGATCCGGCTCACAGCCCCCAGCAGCTGAGTGCTTCTAATGATAGTGTCAGGGAAAACTTCCACTAGTTATGAAATATGGGTCAGCTGCTTTGGCTATGACTATTGCACGTCAGTTAATATTTATCAAAGCCAAAAATATCTTGCTGCAAGAGAGTAGCATTTGTTCCACTAGTTTCAGAGGCCATTTGTGCGTGGTTTGGATTTCAGACTACAAAATCACTTCTGACTGTTTGAGGCTCAGCATCTATTTCAGGGCAGGCTGAGGGTTTCAGAGACCACTGGGGAAGGGGGTGGGGAGTTCAGTTGCTCAAGAGATTGGATATAGGTTAAGAGTCCTTTTATATCTGGAATAAGCATTGCACATACGATTTCACTGGCTAATAACTGTCCCCTGAGGGTTTGTGCCCATCAGGTTGAGAGGCAGATGTGAGCTTCTGCCAGCTTGTGGTGATCTGAAATCATGTCATGCTGGACAAGACCCTGTACATTGACCTTGAAACAGAGAGTTTGTTCTCTTGGAGACAGAGGTATGGGAATGGAACTGAGCAACACTGAGTGCCTCCTGTGCTTTTGTGCTGGTGAAGCCTGGCCCAGCCTGAAGGTCAGAGAATGAACAGGAAATCTTCCCATTGCTTCATCAGCCTCTGGGTCAGGCAGAGTGACACAATGATCTCGATCTGATAACTTATAATGGGAACTCACTGTGTACATCCACGTGTACAGAGACATTTTTAGATTTGAATTAGCTATTAATAATACTAGGTTAATTTAAACAACATTACAGGGATGTAAACAATCTGTATTATCGAAGACATGGGAAAAATTGCCCAGCAGCCACAAAATTCCGGAAATTCAGCTGGGGAATACGACTTGGTAGACTCCACCTCCTGTACCTTTACTGCTCCTTGCAAGTGAATCGCATTTCTCCCATTATTTGGTTGAATTGACTTCTTTGGTTCCAAATAGCCTTTCTTTTCCTTTCTTTTCTTTTTTTCCTCTTTTTTTGTGAAAAAGCTTAGAGGGAGGACAGGGAAAAAGAGATCTGTGAGGAATATTTGTATCTATGCTTTTGAAACTGTAGCCTTTTTGCATCCTATCCCTTTTTGGAACAAATAAAGTTTATTTTTAAAAGTCAGTGTTCCCAGCCCCAAATCCCCCTCCCAAAAAACCTCCCAAAACCCAAACAACAAAACACCAAACTAAGACATTGTAATATTCTTTTAAAAAATCTACCTACTGAGACAAAATATTGCAGTGAACTGGTGATAATTGACTTTTTTTGTGTTAACTCCTGTGTCTTGAAGCACTATACAGGTTTTGCATCGTTTTTGCCGCTTGATATTATCAGCACCTCTTAATTTGGAAAGCAAAATTGTGTTCCATTGAGAACAGTGTTGGCAGATTGCCCGTGCCTAAGAGACACACTTAATGTGCAAATAAATGTACATAAGTGGTACAAAATATGAATTCATACGAGCTTGTTCATGGTAGTGCATAGCTGCATCTCCAGCAAGTCAAACTGAACTGATTTGTTTGCAGACAGCAGAAACAGCTCCGGCCGTGCTGGAGCAGCTGCAGGGAAAAGGCAGCTGCAGCCACATCTGAGGGTGGGATCAGCCCTAAGGAAGCACTTCCCTCAGCCTCTGCTTAAAAAAAGTCTGAAAAAACACGTTATTTTATACTAGTTTGTTGAAAGGTGTGTATATGTTGGAATTCCTCCGATTATTGTGAGTGATGTTTTCATTTTGTGGCCAAGAGTGATCAAGAAATGCTGAAAATCCAATAAAGCCCTTGTTTTCTGCGAGTGTTGCTGTGGAACACCGAAACCATGGCTGTTTGTTCACCGTGGTGGTTTCTCTGGTGCACTGGTTTGGCAGCTGCATCTCCTATACGTGAAAATGCATCCAGGAAGAAACCTTCCAGCCCAAACAAATGACTTCGATAAGCTATCAATACATGACTAAGAGGCTGCCTTGGAAGCACACCCACTTAGTTTGAATTAAAGGAGTGGGGTTTAGGACAGGAGATATAATCCAACTTGACAAACTAGTTAAATATTGACAAGAAGCAGAAAGGCAGCAGCACTCGGGCTGAAGAGAAGAACACGCTCTTGCTTCTCTGATTGAGCACAGCCAGGATTTTCATACCCACAATGGATGGCTGCAGGAGCCCAAAAGATCCAGCCCAGTCCAATGCCCTGCATGGTTTATCATTCCTTCAGTTGTTAAAGGTAGGTCTGCTCTCCCAGAAAGCTCCCACCTTGTGAGGGAGCTGGGTGGGAGCCTCAAAGCTGCTTTAACTTCAAGGGGGCATTTTTATTATGGGTCACACAGTTGCGTGCAGGCTTACACTATTGAAAATTTAATGACTGAAAAATAGACAGTGGAACACAGTTTTCTTTTCTGCCTTGTAAATTGGAATGGTTATGCACATGTGTGTGTGTGTGTTCATCTTAAAATGTTTATTTAGTCAGTAGAATTATTATAAGACTGCATTTTAAACCAGCTATTAGCTAATGGAGAGACTTCATGGCCAGGGGTATTAGGAGATTATGGCTTCATTTACCATAATGCACAGAGATAGCCTAAGTGTTCTACTTTTTATTTGTGTTTGTTTAAATTTATATACATGCTTTAACCCATTCCATAGCATTTTTTCTTTCAACAAAATCCTCCTATAATCCAGAAGGTTGAGTAGAGATGCTGCTCCCCATGATAACTGAAGAGCTATGTAAATAAAACTTGACATATTAACCACCTTGGATGCCTGTAACTTCATATTTGGAAATAAGAAAATGTAGTGCAGATATGAGAAACAGCCGTGTTTGCTTTTCCAACAAGGTAATTAGTCAGCAGCTGAAACTTCTGAAACAAAATAACTGGAGCCAATCATTGCTTCTGTATTGCCCTAGCAGCAGTGAAAATAGGGCATAGAGGAAAATAAAAAATATGGTTGGGTTATTAGCACAAATGGTTTTATAAACAAATAAAACATAAACCAAATTGTAACAAGCACACAAGAGAGTGAACAATAAAATATTGATGGTTTATTTTAATATGTGGTCTCCCTGGGAGACATTTCATAAACACATGATGATGTACATGTCAGAAAGTGATTGTTCCGTACCCCCATAACTGCAGCATTGTTCTGTACGGTTCCGGGGAGCCATATGGCCTGAACATACCATACAATTCATTAGTGAACATATTACAGCTTTATATAGCCTCAGAGAAATGTGGCAGCACGTGATGTAATGCTCATGGACAGTAGTTTGTTGGCTCATTTACCAGTGCTTTAAATAGAACTATGCTGGGCACATTAAATTTTATGGGTTTGCTTCCAAGGCTGGGAAAGTCCCTGCACTCTTTCTTGCTAGCAGTCCCCCTGTATGAAATGTTGCAGGGAAAGGGAGCTGTGGAAAGAGGAAAGTCTAACATTTATATGCAAACTGATGTGCAATGGACATTGCCTGCCTCTGCAAACACTGGGAGCCAAGCTGAACCCTGGTTGTGTTCTTAGACAGAAATCACAAACACGTTCTTGATAAAAAACTTGGATCCTGGCCCATGGTGTTATAGCCAAGGTACCAAACTGAGAAGAAAGCCACTGTTTGATTAAGGATTAATAAGATGTGGCTTCATCGAATCAGGAATATTTAATCAATTTTGCTGCCTTACAACACGATAACCTTTGATATCTCAAATACCTTCGGGTCCTGATGTGTGTGGAGCACTAACATTGGAAACAGTTCTCTGGTTTTTTGCTTTGCGTGAGTTTTCTAAGTGTACCTTGGCATGATGAACCCATGTTTCGCAGAGTAACGCAGCCAGCATTTGGTAAAAAATGAAAAGCTTTCATTGATTACTCTTTGGACACATCCAGAACCCTTCCACATGCAGGGCTGCCTGGGTGTGACTCACTTTTGTGTTACTGGAGTTTTCTGCTGCTGCAGCTTTATTGAGATCAGGGGAGTTACTGCGGCTTAACCCAGAATTGCACAGTGGTGACATCAGCCTCATTAATCCAGGAGGGAATTCTGCACATGGAGAGGCTTCCAAACTGAATATAGTTTTTCAGAAAGGAAAAATGGAGCTAGGAATCCAATCCAATATAAGGAACTGAGATTATCACATGTAGCACATAGTGGAATGGTATCTGCTCTACAAAAAACTCTGTGAGAGAACCTTCCTCCCAAATAGAGCCTGATTATTTTAGATAAATGGTTCAAATTTGCAGGACTGGGATACAAGTCCCTGTGTCTAAATAAAGGTGACTAAAGAGACAAAGAATCAAGAAAATCGCTCAGAGTTTGTTAGAAATGAAGGAAATATCAGGACATTTGTGTCAGTTGGAGCAGGAATCTCACAATAAGCACTTCTAGGGACCTCATTCCATGCATACTTGAACGTTAGCTCTGATTTGGCTTTGAATCTGAACGCAGACTTCGTTCTCATGCTGAATCCAGAGCCCAAATATATTTTCTCTATCCCATTTATTTTCCCAGGCCTCGTTAATTAATAAGATCTGTGTGCATTCCAACCCAAGTTCCAGATTTTGACATCTTGAGGACTTCAGCTATTTAAAGCACAATTCCCAGGCATAAGTCATAGTAAACAAGAGTCAGCAGGAAGTTATCTTTCGTTGCTGAAAAAAGTAGTGAGTGCTAAATTAAATAAATAGCATGTCTTTTTAATGTTCTGTCACACAGATTAAAATCAGATAGAGCTTTTATTGAATCTGGCCCAGAGATTATGGAATAAAATAAATATAATGAAGTTGATTTGATTCTCCTGTTTGTTTCACTGTAGTTGGAGGAAATGTTTGCCTGTGGAGGTGAACATTTTGAACAAATCCAGAAATACTTTTAATTTGCATCTCAGAAACTTGTAAGAAAGTGTTGTATTTTGGAGGGAGCTTAACTTTGAATGATTATACTTATATTATTTTTCAGTGCACTGTGACTTAATGTCATACTCCGATTCATGCAGTGAAAACCCTGGAGCTACTCTGTGTGATTGAGCTAAACCAAATGTTTGGCAGGAGAATGGCGATTTTCAAAATTAGAAGTTGCTTCTTTTGGTGTCTGGTTTTGTTTAACTATGGAAACAGAAGCTTAAGGGGAAGAAATTTTGCTTCATGATTAAATGGCTGAAAAAAAAGTGGCTTGTAAAGTCTCCTCTATGAAGCAAGGTAGTTGAGTTTTCATGCTAGTTTGAAAAAGAACACGACATCTGTTTTGGTAATGGTTTTTGTGGTATTTTTTATCAATTTAAATGAAAGCCAAAGAGAACAGCAAAGATGTAAGAACAGACTCTGAGCCAAGTTCACAAATTGGCTTTAAAAGTGATTAATAACCACTCAACATAATCAGGCAGTATAATGTAATCACACTTTGGTAAGACATGAGGAGGTTCATCAGGCTCTCCCTGCAAATGCTACAGAAAACAGTTGTTTAGTTACATTTTGTGTTTGTGTTAAAGTTCCCTTTAGCAAGAAAGGAATTTTGCCATGGAAAGAAACACAGAATTGTCCATTAATGCAGTATGTTGTGCTTGTGCAGAACCAGCCACCTTCCCATCAATAAACAGGGATGTCCCTGATTCTGTGGCAGTAATACAACACTGATCCAGTTGCTGCACTTCCTTGGTATTCCAGCACTGTGCAGTTCTCCCTGATGATTATATCTCTCTGTAGGATATACTTTCAATTCAGGCTGAATTTTGAAGAAAGAATCTTGCAACTTATATTTTCTTTGGATTGTGTTCTGATCCTTGGCCCTGCCTAGGACACAATTAAAATTGCATGGCAGCTCCTCCCTGAGACTGGGGTTTTAAAATCCAATTTGGAGATTTTAGATTTGAATGTGACTTGAATCCTTCTCAAACTTCTTCATCTACTGTATTCATTTCTCTATGTAATCCACTCCTCAGGCTCCAAGATGTGACATAAAATGATATTTTTAAAGATGTATTATGTGGAATATGTTGAATATCTTCAAAGGATATTAATAGGAAAATAAACTCTGGAAATAGCTATGTGTTTTTAGAAGCAAGAACAGAAATGCAGAGTTTTGGCAGTGTATAGTAAAAAATGTTACTTCTGAAAACAAAAATTATGGAAGATTGTATTTATTTATTTATTATTTGTAAATAAATCTTAGCTTGTACTAAGGAGTCTTTATGTTCTGCATGAGAGTAAAGAATGGCTTTGTGAATTATTGTCCAGTTCATGGCAGACAATGAAGCAGCACCTTACGGGTACAATGGTTGTCACAAACAACAGGCAGAGCCTGTCTGACCCTTCCCTGTGCTCACCCGGGATAGTCATGTCCTTCCCACATGCAGTTTGCTGGGATTCCATATGGTTTCTCTGCAGACTGCCAGACATGTGGCAAAAGAAAAGCCTGGATTGCACACAGGATGACAGGCCAGCTAAAGCCTTCGGATATTCTGCACTAAGGTCCAGTTGGCTCAAAGGGTTTGTTTTTCTCCCTATGGCATTTGAACGTGCTGATGGTCAGGTGAGCCCTGCAGCCACTTCCAGCCCCATCGACTCCTCACTGAACTTCTCTTTTTAATTCCTAGGTATTCAAAAAGCAGGGGAGTTATTTATAGTACACAGCCACAGGCACAGAAATCAGCCTAGTTCTTCAATAATTTTAAACAAACAAACATCTGTTTGGCAAAATATTTACTAGTCAATGCCAGAATTTAATAAGGCACATACAGAAAACACTGATGGAAGGAATTAAAGGAAAAACAGGGGGAAAAAAGACACTCAGTGAATGCATCTGCTAAAAGGTGGATATTCCCTGTAACTGCTACTGGAGGCTGAAGACAGAATTTTAAATGTGTTTTGGTAGCTGGCGAACTTTCTTAAGGGTTCTGCTGGATTGATGCTGGATGGGACTGTGTGACACAGCTGGTGCCCTCAAGACTTCAAGAGCAGTGGTGCTCCATGCCCTGTGTGTACTCAGCGTTACCTGCACTTAAGTGTGTTACATTTTTTTTCTCAAAACTGAAATTTTGCTTCACATACTATATGCACATGTATTCGTGGAATTTGGTACCAATATTATTAATTTTCTACTTCCTTCTACCAGTAGCAATGGTCTTCACTTTTGTATGCAGTAAACTGAAGTAGTGTGTGGCACAAGTCTGTTCTACAGAAGCTGGGAAGTCCAGAGGAAATAGGTCAGGTAGAGAGACCTGATCTGGGGCAAAGGAATCCCCTAATTTAAAACATCTTTTAACTAGGAGGAAAAGCCCTTTGCTGGCATGTTTGCTGAAACAATGCTCAAAAGCAGACAAGTGTAATGCAGACAGGGAAATCTCTTCTGAATTATTTTCCTCTCCAACCCTGGCACACATCTAAATCCGGGATTCGTCTCTGTTTTATAAAATGTGTTCTCAAGAACTTTGTTGTTTTTACTTTTCTCCCCTTGCAGTATAACTTCCCAAGTGTTCCCAATGCCAGCAGCTGTACCCAGACATTTCTGGGTTCCCAGGAAGTGCGCCGCACTTCCAGCTCCTGCTTCAGGCACCTCGCTTTCACGCTTAGCATTTGCTATCTTTTATCTCTCATGCTGTTCTGCACTCTTTGCTCTCTTTTCCAAGGACTTGGCTGCAGTTCTGTGGGATTGTTTTTAAAATTTGACATCCTGAAATTACATTTCTGACATCAGCCAAAACTCTTTGCCCAGCATCACTGTCCCCACCCTCAGTCACCAACACACAGAGCTGTGTGTATTTCTGTGAAATATTTTGTCTTAATAATCAGGACTTCTGTATCTTTCCAGGGAGGTATTAGGAAACCCAGCAGATCTGCTAATGTCTGGGTATTGTGTTGTTTGAGAGATGAGTTAATGCAGTGGCATTTTAAATGTAATGACCTAAATACTCTTTCAGCTGACTGTAAAGTAAATGGACAAATGAAGCACGTTGTTTATGCTTCATTGTGTAATGTTTTAATACTCTGTCATGCTCGTTGACAAGGACTTCATCTTAACCCATACTTTTGACGACTTTGTTGGAAATCTTAAGTAGAATTTTATAATCCTGGGGAAAATCTTTCAAGTAGCTGGGGATTTTTTCCCTAAGTTCTCTGAACCTGCCCACCTGTGACAAAAGTCAAGATAAGAAGTAGGGTGCTGTGCTGTGCAGTGCTCCCCAGTGCTTCTGCTGGACCAGGACAAATCAAAGGCTGAGCTAGAGCTGTACCTTTCAGTTGGCTCTCAGCACTCAATGTCACCTTTCTGTCATCAGCCTAGGATGATATACGTTTGCTCTGCTGGTTCCTGGGCTGAAAACCTGACCCTCAAGAAAGGCTCAGTAATGCCTCATGTCTTAGGTAGGGCAATGCCTTGTTCAGCTCCTGTTGCTGCCTGAGCCAAGATTGCAACCACAAGGATGAGATCCCACAGGGATTCATGAGGGAAGGGGGAAATTCTGTTTGGTGAATTCTGCTCCGTTCCCCAAGAGGGCATTTAAGGCTGGGGTCCATAAAAGTCTCCATGGCAATGGACCCCAGAGCCTGGCACCCCAGGGGTGGGGTGCTGCCTTTCCGGAGCATTTGGAGCCTTCCCAGAATAAGGAGGGAGGCAGCTCACAGGGGCTGCAGGGCAGCCAGGGTGCTGAGAACAGAGGTGCCTGCTCTAATCACTGCATGTTGGGTGCCCAACTTGAGGCTGCAGGCAAGCACCATCCAGACATTCATCAAGAGCCCAGAGCTGCCTCTGGACAGTGATTCCCCCAGCAATAATAATCAAACAAACTTGTTTGGCAAAATATTTACTACTTGCTGCCAGTATGTAATGGATAGGTACATTCTAGCTCTGCTTTAGAGGATTTTTAAAATTCAATTGTTGTCTAAAGCAAGGACTATGGTCCGCCCTGTGTAGCAGAACATCCTCCAGCTTAGGTCCTGCCAAGACAACCGTGTTGCACAGCAAACTATTGTCAGACTGAAGATTCTGAAGGGTTTGGTAGTTTGTGGGTTCACCTGTAAAGTTCTAACCTTGGCAAATGCGTCATGGATTGTAGTGAAGGAAAAACTGGTGTAAGAACTGTGGAGCTGGGGTCCTGTAATAAAGATTTGTGTGAAGTACAGAACTTCAAGAATTGGAATGTTGAGGATATATATAGCTACAGCTAATGCACAGCATTTATTGGAACATGCCTCAATAAATCTTCCTTTTATAGGATAATTAACTACGAGGAGAAGGGAGAGTGGGAAAATTATAAGTGGAAAGTCTTTTATTTGCCAAAGCTCTGTGTTTTAGACATCTTAAATAGTCAGTTATATACTGTGCAAAGACAGACCAGGGATAGAAAGTCCCACTGGCATCACTAGGGTTTTCTGTTCTTGCCTGACATTAATCTGTGCTTTCTTTACACTCTGATTAACAGTTTTCAGTTACTTTTTGTGGCCGCAACTTGGAATTAAACGAGACAAACCATGTTTAAAAATCAGAATGCATTCTGGCAGACAGATTGTTGGCGCTGGTTACTCTTTCTGTGCTGTGCCTGAAGCTGTGATCAGGATCTCCAGTGAGCAGAACTAAGGCCACAAGTGGATCTGTGGGGAGGAGGATGTGAAGTTGAAGATACTGCTGGTTTAGGACCAGAAAACAACATGGCATATTAATTACATTGTTTCATATGTTATTAATAGTTTCCTTGGTTCCCTCTTAATTACACAAAATAGTCACACGTTTTCTGGTCCCCCACTCTGCAGAGTAACTTACAGAGACATACACTCTATTAGACTCTTTCAAACTTTGCTTCAGGAGTAAATAAATAGTGGCAGCTTTATAAAACTCTTGACACTGTTCCAGGGTTTAAAACCTCTGTTTATCTAGAATTCAGCAAGGACAGAAATGACTTTCATAACAGAACGGTAGTAATGCTCCCTGCTAAAGCTCGAGTCCTTGAGATATCTATATTCATTAACTCTCAAATTTATGTCTACTGTATATCGGCTGCAGGCAGAATAATTCTCCTTTTAATGAAGGAGAACTGGATTTTTCTCCTTGATCCATGTAAGTCAGCGTCTGATGTTATCTTGGAGATAACTAACAAACCTCAGGTTTAAGATAGAAAGGCAATGAGCTGCTCCCCCCGGGTCAGGAAGCTCTCCAGATCTTCCCAGTATGCTGCTCTGCACCCGGGGAGGAGGGAGGGACTACACTTTGGTGTGAATGTAAATATGCCCAGGGAGTTATAAAGAAGAGGAAATTTAAATATAAACAAAATAGTAAAAACAGCACAAATAGCACAGTGAGCTACCAGGAAGTGACAACACTTACAGAGAGAATTGGAAGGGAATAAATGGGAAGGGCACAGATGAGTGCAGTGTGTCAGGGGACATGAGCTCCTCTGGGGAGAAGGGTGAGGGTGGGATGGGAGCCCTGAGTCTGACCCTTCTTCCGTGGCTATCCCAGTGAAAAGCTCTGCACATGGAGCAGTCCTGGAAGCCTGCATCCTTGCATGCTTTAGAGAAACTTGTTTGGCTTTGTTTTTACCAAGAGAACCCTGAAAAGGATGTGAAATGAAACCCTACGTAATATCAAGCTCACAAAGGACACTAGAATAAAATGAAAACAACAATTTCTGGTTTTGGTGTGCTGTTTCTTGGTTTGGAAGTCATCAGTCTCTTGAAAGTTTGGCAGTGGTTTTACCTTGGCTGAGGTCAAGGGCCTCACTGTAAGGACCTGTGTGTCCTGCCTTTGCAAACACAAAATAAGATTCAAGATTCTGAGCAATAAATTTGTGAGCATATCCTCAGGCATAAGAGAAATTCCACACAGAACAACAATTAGTCCTTGTCATACTTCTCCTCATAGCTTGTATTACACCTCTCAGTACTTTGCAGTGCTTGAATATTTTTTTGACCTCAATAAGTTGCAGTTTTTCTAACACGAAGAACAAGTGATAGCTTAGAAGTTACCCAGTGAGGAAGTGTATCATCTGTGCCTGGGTATTCAGCTCTTGCAGCTTCAGATTGGTTAGACCAGAGGGTTTGGATACCCAGGTGCCTACTGTCGTGTGTTTAAATTGTCCCACCAGTAGAATGTGTTTCTTTGGCTGGGTGGCCATAGATCCTCAGAGCGTCACTGACACTGACAGTGCTTCAGTGACACAGTGAAGAACTAAATACCAAGGGTTATGTGACTGTAATAATGAATAACAGGTACCAATTCAGATTAACTACACAAATCTTGATTTGATGGAATATCTAGATAATGACAGAGGAACTCTTTTGTACCACAGACTGTTTTGAGACGTGCATTCACATGACTACTGTATTAATTCATTATAACATTGTTTATTATAGCAAGGGATGTATCAATCCAGTTTTTAAATAAGCACCTTTAAATACTACAGAGAGTTCTAACTCATGGACAGTGACTTCCTGACATCTACTGAGCTTGTCTTCACTCAAGAAAGGGTATAACTAAGGTTTCAGAGCAGGCAGGCTTTGGTCTGGCAAAGAAAGGCACATCTGGATGTCCCGGCCGTGTTTATCAGTTCACTGGTCTGTCCTAACCTGGATAACGAGAGGGTACAGAATTAGACTGTCTTTTATAAAAATAAGCTGGTCTATGATGAATGGATTCTCTCTCCTCCTACTGTAGATGAGTGTCAGCAGAGCATCTGCAGAGTATCTGTGACAGTACATACACTACTGATGATATCCTGTGAAGGCACTCACTAAGTCATCTCTTCACCTTTTCAAGCAGTATTTCATACACAAGCAGGCAGCTGTAATCTGTATTACTGCATCAGGCTTGGTGGATTATTTTCTAGAGCAAATAAATTAGAGTGCACTGATCTGCAGATGAATTGTCATAGTGGGGCCCTGTCTTAAGCAAAAGCTACAATGAGAATCTCTTGGAGTGTGTTGCAGTCTGCACAAAAGATGTGACCTCGAGAGGAGCACAACAGCTCTACTGAATTTTCATATTTCTTATTTAATCTGAATTAATGGCAAGTATGCAGGTACACTGGATAACCATGTAATCCTTTTTTAAAAAGCTGGATACAGGTTTTGTCCAACTCATTTCGGTGTAGGAGAGAGAAGGCACATTTCTTTGGCTGTTCTTTGTACTCTGAAAAGACGCTCTGAGAAAGCAGGCAGACAAATCAGAAGTGTGACAGAGCTTTTTTCCAAATGCTCTTTGGATTTTTATCTGAACAAAAGTTTGATTGGCTTGGGATTTTAGTTATTTGTGGCAAACAAAGCTCAGATGCTGTATTCTCCTGCACTTGCTTGGCTGTCTTTATAGGAACATTTGTGAGCTTGGCACACCTTTTAGTTGAAATGAAGTGGAAAATCTCCAGCACTGTGTCTGGTTTTGGGTTTCATCACATAACTTTCAAGCAACCATAATCTACAGTGAATTTTCACTAAAATAAGACACACGTTTCCTCAGATTTAGTGAAGAGAGTAATAAAATGTGGATTAGCTGCTAAAAACTCTAACGAAAACATATTTTCAGTATGTGAAAGGGGAAGGAAATTATTTCTCTGTATCCACAATGAAATGGAGAGAAATAATTTTAAAATCAGCTCAGTCTCCTTCTCATTCTCTAATATCTTTGAGGCTCCATGCCCTTTGTACTAGTGTCAGATAGAAAAAACTCATGAATGATGCACCCTTGTAGTCACAGCTGCAAAAGCTTCAACCTTACACGTTTTCCTATGAAGGTTAAATAAATAAAACAAGCAGTCAGTAGGTAGTTCTTGAATTCCTGCTGAAAACCAAGATTTAACATCCTTTTGGCAGTGTAAAGTTGAATTTATTGCAAGAGAACGCCATGATAAAAAAACCCCAAACTTTTTTCTGCACTACAGGAAACGAAGATTTTTCAGTTTCTCAACTTCTTGTACAGTTCTTGCCCACCTTCAGGAAAGACTAGGCAAGGTTCTGTGTTTCAGCTCCTTTCAGGTCTTTAAAGCTGCTTGGATTACCTATTGCACCTACCAGTTGTGGTGATGGTGGCCACACAGCGTTAAAATAAAGCAATAGTTCAAATTTGGGCTGTTTCCCCTTCACAAATCAGGTGTCAATGTGCAAACAGCAGAAGGTGAAATGCCCTACTGAAATTCTTTCTCCTTTTCCCATAAGTTTTTGTGGGTTTGTTTTCTTTTTGTTTTTGTTTGGGTTTTTTGTTTGTTTTTTTTTTTTTGTTATATTTTTCTTCACTTTTTTTGTCCTAAAATCTCACAAAGCACTTTCTGGCAATGACAATACAGTTATGGCACACTTGTGTGGAACATCAGAACAACATCACCAGACTTCTGTGTAACCTATCAACATTTCCTCAGTACCCCTTTACACCAATTATCTCTGATAATTCACTCCAAAGCATGGAACAATTGCACATTTCCATGTGTCCTGATATTATAGGTCATTACAATTTTCATCTTCTCTCCAGTGTGTTTATTAGCCCTTCAGCTTTGTTTGTGAGCAAATTCAACCATGGTTGAACTTATATCAAAAGGAGAATTCAACGAAGCGCCCTTCGTTAGCCCCTCACTCGTTGTTTGTGAGCTGACGCGCGCTCCTGTGCCGGCCCTGGCAGACAGAGGGGCACAGAGGGAGCCTTGGCAGGGCTGAAGGGACTCTGCTGCAGGACTGATGAATGCACAATTGATGCTTTCTGCAGCAGCACGACGACCTCTTCTTTTAACTGCACTCCACTGAGTGGGGCTGCTTTGTGCCCTTGTGGGAAGTGCTTTCTAGCAGCTAATTTTTGAGCTTCATCTCCAAGCAGAGCATAGGCTGCCACCAGAGGTTCTGGACAGTACAGCTGGCCTGGGTGGTGTAAACATCTATGAATCCTAATATTGATTAGTGCAGAACATTCTACACAGGAATGAATCTAGACAGACTGAAAAATCTACAAGTGGAGTGCCAGTCCACACAGCAGCAATATGTGATTATTGGCATCGTCCTGGTTCTCTGCTCCCTTTGCTGACTCTCTGTTGGACAGTCCAAAGTCTCAGCCCCTCATACTTAAAAGCCATCAATTGACTGGCTCCTGCTACCTTTGAGATCTCTTCTCCTTCCAAACACCTGCATCCCAAAAGCTTCCAAACAGCTGCATCCAAAAAAGAGAGAAGCTACATTTTACTGTGGGAAATGCAATTTCTTTTTTCCAGAAGTCATGTAAAGTAAAGAGGATATAAAATAAAGAAAATATCAATTCTTTCCAGAATTGAAGGTCAGATTTGTTTCCTCAGTTTTAGACTCACATCAGTAATTCCATCCCACATGTAACCTACTCTGCTGGCTCAGTTGAGTACACAAATGGACACACAGTAAATTGGGCTATTTCTCCTGCAGAATGAGAAGGGAAAGATAAAATAGATGCTTCATTACTTCTCCTTTTATATGCCCAAGGTTTCTTGGATAAGCTGATGGAGTGGACCATGTAGATTGCGATTTAGGGAGGAAAAAGCTGCAGTTGGGTGGTTTTCCATGATTTCCTGTTCCTACCTGTCAGTGGGCATATATGCCTGTATGAGATGTGAATAGGAGATACTAATGAGTCTCAGCAGTTTGTTCTTTTTCTCTTTTGTTCCGTCTGCCTGCTGTGATGAACAATCTGGGCTGCATCACTGAAGACAAAATTATTATGCTTGCAAGTGAATAATTGATGTAATTTATTAATTTTTCTTAATTAACCCAAAAGACTGAACTGTGGCAATACTTTCTCTCCTGGTGACATAGATCTGAGAATATGACTACAATTCTGACTGGCAAAAAATATCAAGTTTGGTCAGAAAATATTTAATGTACTCTCACCAATGAGATCATTCCCCTCAGGTCCTCATGTCTGGGAAGTGCCAGGCAGGAATCAGCAGGGCTGTCACCTCCAGCATAACAGGGCTGCCCATCACCAGGTCCTCAGTGCCACGCTGCAGCTGGTATTTCAAAATGAACCTTGCTTTGGAAATGTCAGTCTTGGCAGAGCAGCCATTCCCAGAGATCATCCTATTTGGTATAAATATACATATATGAGGTAGGAACACAAAAGGTTGATCTAAAAACCCAGTGATGGGCATGTGATGAGTTCAGTGGAGTTCAAATATTCATTTTTGGGTTGCTGTGTTAGAGCTTTGCGTAATTCAGATGGAAATAGAGGTAGTGAGTGCCTGCATATTTTGAAAGTAGGGTGCGTGTGTGGTGTAGGGCCTTAGCCAAGCCTGTGTGACATGCAGTTTTCTGTGCTGTCACTTTGATTTTGTGATTCTAAGGCTTGGAAAACTGATACTGAGGGAAGATGATGTATCCCAGAATGTTTGTCCTGTCATGAGCAAATTAAAAGTTACAAGATGTTACTAAAAGCTGTGCTCCTTTCCAGGTCAATTTTTATGCACATGCAAAATGATAGCCAAAACCTTTAGCTCCTCCTTATTGTGCTCAAAGCACTGAGCTGTGAAATAATGCTTAGAACTGATCACAGATGTGTAACTCAGTCCACCTAATGCGATAAAACTCCTTTAGGTATAAGGCACAATTAAGTGGAATCTGAAGGCCAGCACATGATATGTGCACTTTATAAATTCGATAATAAAATAAAAGTTCATCCTTACTTTAGGACTCTTGGGTTATTCACAATGTCTACAGATCTATATGGGCTAAATGTAATATCTGAAGGTGGAGAATTCTAGAGCTTATTTTGGCATAAATTGCTTGATTATTGGAACTTCTTATTAGAATTTCCTGTAAAGCTCATTTATGGAAATAATTAGAAACAAACTCTTCAGACCCACTTTACCAGACTAATCTTCTTTACAAATTGCCACTCCAAAGTAATTTGTGTCTCTCTGTTCTGAGAAACTTTATAACAAGTAAGAAATGCAATATTAGGTTTGAAAATTAATACACGATAATCTTGTGATGAGTGTTGGACAGCACGTAATGAGCTTATGCTTTTGCAAGCAACCAAGTGAGGAAAATATTGCTGAAATGAAGGAGGAGAGCAGGGATGGATCTGAATCCTTTTGAATGAAAGTTCATACCTTAAAGGATAAGTAGAGCTCTAGTATCTGGTTAGCATCTGGATAAGGTAAACAGTGTTGTGACTCTTCGGAAAGGTATACTCAGTTTTTAGGGAGCTAGGATTGAATAGAGATGGTCAGGAGTAGTATTTTAGAGACTGAAAACAATACTAGAGTGCTGTACCCTGGCCCAGACTGAGGTGTGATAGAGCTGTAAGTACAACATAAACTCTTGTCATTTGGCAGAAAACCTCCACAAAAGTAGCTAATTGGAAATGCTGAGCACTGGAAATGGAAATGTAGATATTAATTACACAGCCTTTGCTGTGTTGATGAGATGGGATGCTCATCAGCAATTTCTCACATCTTATATTTTCTTAAGTATTTCTCATGGTAAATAATTACCATTTGCTGCACAGCCAAAGGAAAGGATCTAATATGCCTACTGAGCAGAAGAATTTCAAAACAGCTGACTATACGTCTTGAGGAGGAGAAAAGATCAGCAGGCAATATTGTTCTGTGCTTTTAAGAGAATTCACATATCTGTGAGTTTTCTCCTTGTTAAAGAGTGGGTCTGTGATGGATGTCAGCTGGTAACATCACTGTCAGTTGTACTGCAACTTAAAACAGACATCACCAGAGCTTTTAAATGTCATTTCTGCAGAGTCAGATCGTGAAGCCCAATTCCTTGCAGTATAGCATGTTGCCCTCTTCACTCAGCTCTGGCAGTCTTGCAGCATAGCTACTGTAAACCTTTGGCACTTCAAATTTAATCTTCTTCTTTTTTTTTTTTTTTTCGGACCACAGTTTACTTAAGAAGAGATAAATAAAAAAACTTGTTCCATTTGCAAAGCATTTCACAGGTAAAAGTGCTCCAAAAACAAAAGCAGACCCTACAGGTGTGCTATCTGGTGAGATGTGCCAAAAGGATGGCCCAAAAAACCCGAGCCCCCTGTTCAGAGATGAGTGGAAAACTGAGGCTATAAATATATGTTAAATACCAGAAATATTAAAGGCGATATGCAGGAACAATCCCCACACTGCCTCAGTTCAGACCCTTAATAAAAAGCCCAGGGCTGAAGTGAGACCTCTCACTGCTGACAGCCCCAGTGTCAGCTGTAAACAACCAGCTTGAAAGAATTATTTGTAGACGGGGGTAAACACTTCACAGAGCCACAGAGCAAATGGATCCTGCAAGGTCCTCTCATTACCCACCTGCTGATTTCTGTTTTATCTTGGAAGCCTCTGCCTTTCCATCCTCACTCGACCTGGAACAATCTTCAGAGCCTGAATGGCAGCTTCACTAGGAACAGCAGAACGTGAGACTGTACCTCTCACTTTAACCTGGAAACTACTCCACCAAATGAACTTAAAAGGGCAGTGAGAAAGAGGATTGGCCACAGCCAGTACCTGAAAATGACAATAAACCTTTTCTGCAAACAGGTGTTAATGCCAATCAACACATTTTTCTTATTTCCCTGCTGTAGAACTACCCACGACTTGGGTTTCATTATTTCTAATCAAGTGTAGATGCCTCTTGTTCATAACTTTATTTTCTGCTCACAATTTACTCCTTTAATTATTTTAACCATCAAGTGACAGGAATTATTTCTTGCCAACGCACAAATATTATCTGCTGCTTAGAAAGCAGTGCAACAGAATTTTAGCTCATTACCTCATTTCTCCATTGCAGACCAAGATGGATCTATCTGCCTATATGAACATGCTAAGGTGTAAAAATATTCTGAAGATATGTATATACATGATGGTTCCTCTTGGAATATTTCATTAACGTTTGGCCAAATATGAAGCTTTTCCTTAAGGGTTTTTTATTGCAATAAAATGACGGTAATAGGACCTGAATACTGGAAACAATAGATCCTTCTAACAAGCTTCCAAGGGCTACATGGACATGTTTCCCAATTGTTACAGATGTAAATGATGGCTCTGTGCTTCTTATAGGTTTGTATATTTAAGCCATTGAGTATTCTACAGGAACGAGAGATTCACAATGCAGTTCTAAAATCCTGCAGGAAATACAGTTTTCCATTAAATTTCATGCTTTTTTCCAGAAGAGCTCATTTCTTAAACAGGGGGCAGGTCAAGGGAATAAATAGTGAAAGGGAGCATTAAGACCTCTTTAGAAAATTAGACTTCACAGAATCAAATATACATTAGCAAAACTTTAAATTGGCTTCATTAACTTCTCTAAATTATGCATACATTAATGGGATTCTTATTATTAATTCATGCAATTGTTTGTACTACTTTTTTGATAGGGCTTTATTTATTTATTTATTTATTTATTCCTGCTATTCCAGCACTGCATTGATGGGGCTCATTAAATATAATGGTGTTTGGCAATTCATCACACAGATTAAAAGCCCTTTCCAGATCACCTCTACTCACCCTTTCTTTTGGAGAATATTTTTGGCATATATCTGGGAGGCAATGAATTGCACAATTTTCTTGCATGCAGCGTTTCAAAACCTGTATGCCTGAGCAACACAGTTGAGTTTTTAACCACCATTCCTTCATTTTCTCTCATTTATTCTTATTTTAAAAGAACTCTTTCAGACTTCTGTTTTAATTCTAACCACAAAAAATATGCTTAAAAATGCATAGAGTAGTATAACAGCTTGGTTAAAGTCAATAATGGGCTTTACCTGACTGTATTTTATCAATTACCTCCAAAAGGTGCTGTGGAAGAGCTTTTCAAATACTAAAAAGCTCTATTATTTAACACCATTATAACATCAGCAATATATAGAATAATGTATTCCCAGTAGTGCATAATGAGCCTGTAAATTCCTTCGAGGGTTCTGGCAACATTATGAGCCACCAGAGCAAACTTGTTGTTTTTTTTTTTTACGTCACCAAAGTCAGAGCAATCAATTTATGCAGCTTTTGAAGCAGATTACCCCTTCAGAGCATGGTGGGGCAGCAATCAAAGTGTTGCAAACCCCAGCCAGGCTGGATCGCAAGCAGGCTGTGCAGGGGATGGGAGATACGAAAGAATCATCCAAAGTCCTGTTGCTTCTGAAGTATAAACCACTGAGTGAAAGGGTGTCATATGGATTTTTTTTTTTCAAAGGCTTGGCTGTAGTAGTTTCTTATTGAAAGTCAGGTTTTAATTAAAGAGTCTCCATTTCAGATGTCTTCCTGAGCTCACAGGCAGCAGTCCCGAGCAGTGGGTTAATACAAGATTATGTGGGGAAGCCAGCAGTTGCTCTGCATGAAGATACATACACCTCAGGGTGTGTTTGTCCTTCTGTTGCAAGATGCATCTTAATGTTTTTTTCTGTTACTGGTGATTTGAGGATTGCTTAGGCCAGCAAACAGTCATCAGTAATTGCATAAAAATAAAATTTACAAGGTGATATGTAGAAGAGTAGTGAAAAGGATGAGGGTCACTTATGAGGAATGAAAGAGTGGCAGAGGATGATGAATGTTTTGAAGTTTTTATAGATCTAATTATTTTTCTGCCTCTGTACTTTTTGCCCCTTCCCTTCCATCCAGCACTACCAGGGTAGTAAAGGACGTCCCACCTGCACCAGGTTAGTGGCAGCCACACAAGGATGACCTGAACTGCAGAGTCTGTGACTGTCCAAGACTTTAGATTTTATTTTGGAGTTGTCACATGAACAGGCTTTTCTAAAACAGCTCCTTGAATTGCAGTTTCCTTATGCACCTCCTGTTTCTATGAGTATGTCTCTTTGCTCCCAGAAACTTGCTGGGTTTGTGCTCTAACTCCTCTGCCTGAAACAGGAGAGATTTTCCTACCAAATCCCTGTGATTTCTTTAGTTTTCCATGGTGGAAAAGCTTGTCATGTTCCTGTTTTCCTGTCCACTTGTTATGCAAATACGTGGCTTTCTGGGATACTCCAAGCCTGAGGAAGGAGGGAAGTTGCTCGCTGGGGTGGGGAAGGGCTAACCCATGATCTTGGCTGAAAGCTGTGTTAGCCCCTAGTTATTGTTCCGCCCAAACTGGACGGGCTGAATTGCTTGTGCCTGATGTGCAGTGATCAATCACAGTGAGCTTGCCCAGCTCTGAAAAGGACACAGGGCTAGGGATGGAGAAGTTAATGTTTCAAAGCACTGGTGTGTACATAATTTTCAAAGTACTGTCCACACTGTTGGATTTAGTTTAAATTTGAACCATACCAGATCTCCATCATGAGCATTGACTGGAGACATTTTCATCAAAGGAACTTTATAGACACTTTAAAAATACCTCTGATGCATTCTTCAAAATATGCACACCTGCACCAACTCATATCTGTCTGCCTAAAAGAGGGAACATCCTTGTCCTCTGTGCAGTGCACAAACTTCTCTGTTTATAAAACCTTTCTGGTTTGTAGCTGTGAACATCCTGGCAGGTATTTTCTCCTAATCCCCGCAGTGGTGGAGAGAAAAAATTCAGTGGTCACTATTGTGCAGAATTATCTCAAACACAATAGATTTTCCTCATGACAAATCACACATAATCTCCATAGCAACCTCACATAATTATGCACAAGATTTCAATGTACCAACAAAAATAAGCATGGCAGGAATTGTAAAGAACAGTTATAGAGTGTGAGACAGATGTGGGAGTAGATGAGGTATAGAAGACTGAAACACAGCTGTTCTCAGATGTAAAAAATGAACAAAAGACAGAAAGATTGCCTACTTTGTATTGTGGAGAGTGGTGATTAAGTCAGTATATTATCTGGAAATTGGAGATGATGGGCTCAAATATCTCCTTATAATGTAGAGGTTCCTGATAGTGCCACAACAGTTTGAGGATTGCCAGCAGCAGTTTTATTTTGCTTTCATAGGATTATTACAGCTATAAAAATGATATCTGAGTTGTGAATTGGCATGCAAGAATTAAATGAAGCAGGGTTTGGTTCTTAGGGCTTTTTCCCAAATTTTGTTTCAGTCTGTTTGGACAGATTGATTAAAAGGAGCTTAAAAATATTATGGGCAATTTTGTCATCATCCTTATTTATTTATCTATATTTATATAATCTATATCTAATCTATCAATCAATCAGTCAATCAATCAATCAATGAATCTGTTTGTTATCTGTCCATTCTTTGGAATTCAAAGATTGCTGATACCTTCCACATGAGCAGATTTCTAGTGAAAGAAGGACATGTTCATAGCTTTTATTTTCAAAACTGCGCAAGGATTTAGGGAGAGAATGGGAGAACAATTTTTAAATTTTTTTTATGCCTCATGCAGTGTTTTATTTCTCCCTATGCTTCTGGTACTTTGTACAGAATCCTAAATTAACAGCCAACCTCCCTGTGAACACATTAGCAGCGTCAATGCAACACACAGATTATATATTCTGTTTATGTGTTCCCTTGCTGATGAACCCAATGATCCCATTGTTGGAGCCAGTCCATCTCAGAAGTGGGGGCATCTCAGAGGCCCTGAGTATTTTGAGCTTCAATGGTATTTGAGGATTCCCAGCAGCAGATTCAATAATTAAGTTCATGCTTCAAGGGCAATAATTCTGTGTCAAGATGTATCTATGATTAAATCATTCTGATGGTGATTTTCTTCTAACTATCATGGCCTGATCCAGAGCTCCACATTTAACCTGGCTCTTTTGAACTCAGTCAGGTTCATTCCAGCTGATTTTGACTAATGCCATAAAAAAAATGGTATAATTACATTAATTAAAAGTTTGGCAAAAAATATGGGAGAAGAAGGCACACTAAACCAATCCATAAAATTTCATTCAACTATTTGTATTCAACTAATGTTATGTGCTTTATTCAAATTCATAGATTTACTTTGACTCAGAACAAATCTAAGCCATAGGAATAGATATCTTCTTAGTTTTAATATTTTATGCAACTTCATTCCAGGTTTGTCCTCCTCAACTAACAGATCACACGGATAGCAGAGATAGGTTTGGTATTGCTAAGGGTGGTTTTGGTTTTGCTAATTTGTCTTATTGAAGACTCCCAGTTTTGTTCATAGATGAGAAAAGTTAGACCAGGAACTGACCATCATTCCTAAGCCACAATGGTTTTTGTCCCTGAGGCATTAATAATTTTTAATTGGAATAAGCAACGTGAAACTCCCAAGTGAGAATCAAACCAAGACATCTCTCTCCCCTTGTTCCTTCGAGAGACATCAACTGAGGAATTAGTTGTTTTGAATCCTCTTTAATGGAGCATTCAAGATTATATTATCTTCTATTTTTAATTTATGCCACTGCTATTAAATTGCTTTACTAATATTAGGTGTTAATGAGTTTTAGATACTTTTTCTTGCATTCAATATATCACTTTTTCTTACAATTCAATTAAAATCCTTTTCAAATGAAGCAAAGGTGACTACAAGAAAATAATTGAAAGTTTGACTAAGATTTTCTAGAAAAAAGGAAGCAAGCACTGCATCCTGTTGAGGTCTATTAACATTTCCTACCACAAGATGTTCCCTCTACTAATATAAAACATAATAAGATGATTTGTCAGTAGATATATGCTGAACTTCTTATTCCACTCTCAGTCCATTTTATTTGCATATAAAGTGGCACATTTGCACTCAACAATAACTAGTCCTGAAGGAATGATATTTAAGGGGAGAATATAATTAATCTATTCAGGTCATAAACATTTTCTTCAGGGCAATGGGCAACCATCTAAGACAACATTCATAATCATTCCTGGACATTACTAAAATACTTTAGAATGAGCTGGCAAAGCTGAGGATGTGCAAAATATTGTCATTTTCTTCCAAGGACATCTTTATATTTGTCTTATGCAGCTTTTTGAGGATTATATTAATGAAAAAATCCTTTCTTTTTTTTGTATTTGGCTTTGTGTTGATGCTGCATTGTGTTCCACAGAGTGCTTAAACACGGTGTAGGAATTGTGTTTCCCATCATTTTATGTCAGAGCTCAAAAAGCATACAGGACTTTTGCTATTTTTCAAATATTATGACCACCTTATATGGCAAATACTTATAAAGCTCCTCAGAAGCTGTAATTATGATAAAAGGTTTTCAGCAGGTCTGCCAAATTAGAAGGCATTTTTCAAGTACATTTCCATGCTACTTTAGCTTGGGTGGCTTGGCACATGTTTTTATAAACTTTAACTATTTCAGAATTCTTTGACAGTTACCTGGATGGAAGAGGAGGATGAGAGGAGGGAATTGGACAGTGTTTAAAGGACCACTCTGGTGTGCTGAGTATTGTACCCCCTGTAGCACCATGTAGGGTTTTCCTGTCCTCTTCACTGAGTGTATTAACTGAAGGTGCAGGGAGGGCTCATATTGATACCAAAGTATATAGAGAGGATGACAAATGGGTTAAAATGCAAAGGCTGTGTGAGAAAATGTGGTGGAGCCTGTCCCAGCTACCTGAGTTCACATGTGCACTCACTTTGACATAGTAATTACAAAAAAATGAAAGAAAAAAGGAAAGCAATGCTAAACAGTCACAAGAGCCCACAGTCAATAAAGCATTTGCTAAACCACTCTGTTGCTGTGGCACAGGCTCAAGCCTGTCTACTCAGCTCCCTTAATGCCAATGCATGTTTTTAAGGCAGCCTTATGAAATTAATGTTTCACTTAAAAATATTTTTTGAAATTAATTTTATTTTCTTAGGCACAAAAGGGCCAACAGATAATGTTTAAGCCTAGAAAGGGTGTACGCTGAGCCACTGCTGAGGCATTGGTAGTACCCTATGATGAACTGGCTTAACCACACACAGATAAGTCACAGAAAAGTAACAGTCACACGAGTGAACATGAAATAACTGGTAATTACTGATCAGAGTACAGTGCAAACCTTTCATATGTTGATTAAATGCAACTAATTTATGTGATTTTATCATCTTTATAATTGATTTTAGCTATTTTATGGATGCAGCTAAAGAAAACAACAGCCCACATTTACCAGGCAGGAACCACTCAGTTATTGCAGATGCAGCAAGAGATTCAATTTGGTCTTTAAAGTCCAGATTTGCTTTAATCTCAGCTTTAATTTGTTCCTAGCAAATTCAAACTGTTCATAGAGCAGTGTCAAAGGACTGGCCACAGCAGATGATCAATTTGTCATGCTCTTATTATCTCTGCATTTCAACTTGGAGGGAAGCAGAGTTTGGTTGATAGACAGGAACCAAAAGATGCATGTCTGTGTCACAAGGCAGATGGGTTGGTGTCAGCACATGCATTTTCCTCTGTGAGAGAGAGGAAAACTGTACAGTCACCCGGCATGAATCACAGCATTTTCCTCGAGATTGGATTTTTAATAGTCAGACATCTAATTGGCCAAGCAGACGGCTGTTCAGACGAAAATGAGAAGGCTGTAGGGGCAGAGATGCCTTTCTGAAGGCCACACATCTATTTGGGATTTAGGCCTTCTCTGAAAATGTGTTTCTAATTTTGTCATATCTGTGGGAAAGAAATTCTGAGCCTAGGCGGGATGATGGAGTGAAACGTTTTACTTTATATATATGTATATATATATGGCTCATGCTCTTGAGGTTTAGTGGCTTTTAAAAACATAATCACATTTGTCCTGTGAGCTCTTCTTGTTGTCTCGCTCTTAGTTTGCTACCAACACCTGTCCACCTGCGTGCTCAGCACCTCTCCCCGAGCAGGTGTGCAGCTCTGATACAGCTGATTGCCGCCGGTGGAGGGACTCCCCCTCTCTCATCCTCCCTCTGCTCTGCCCTCTGTGATGGGTTTTTACCTTCCTGATGAGAAATCAAGCCCTCAGAGTGAACACAGCAGGGTGGGTTGCAGGAAGCAAGTGGCAGAGGTGGCAAGGAGACAGTAATGGGATTTTCCATTGGCTCCATCTCTGCAAATTTCCACTGGGATGAAGAGAGTTGCAGCAGCAGTGAAATTCATTGCATCTGGACCAACTCTGTGGAAGGAGGCTTTCTGTCTGCAGTGTGACAGGAGAGGCATGGCCTGGAGAAAATCAATGATGAGGCAATTGAGAGCAGTGAGCTGTTCCTACAAAGTGCAAACTTTTCAATCACCATTGTGGGCAGATAATAAGAATCTTTTCATTTACACTGCAGAAACTTGTTCAAGGCAGCAGCAGAGGTGTAATAATAGACTTTGCTTCGGGAACTGACAGCAGGGGATTGAGATAATCCTCAGGCAAATACTAGTTTCTGCGATTTCCCCCCTTATTTTTTGAAAGGTCCTATTTCTTTCCTTAAACCTGAGGCCTGTTTGAGCTTCCTGAAATCTCGAGCCTTCAGTGAAAGAGCTGCATGGAGTTCTGGCACCTCCTGCCTAAAGCTTAAACCTACCCCGCACCACTGGCAGTGACAAAACTTATAGAAATGGGATTTTACAGGAAAAAAACACCTCCTTTTTGCCAGCCCCAGGTCCCTTGACGGCAGCAGAGCAGGCAGATCCAGTGCTGTATTCCTGCCCACCCTATTCCTGTCCTGCTGGAAGGAGACAGCAGTGCACTATATATGGGTGACTCATAATGAACAGAAAATGTTAAATGCTTGGATAAAAGGTAAAATTCAGCTGTATTCTACCTTTTAAACATCATAAACCCTGAGAGAAATTGAATGGTTGTTTAAGGGACTCGGGTATTTCCCAAAATCTTGCAGTAAAACTTGTCTTCTGCAAGACCAGCACTACTGAAATGAGAGGACCCTGAGTTCTTCTGCTCTGTCCCCTCTTCATCACCATTTTTAATGTTTTTTACTCTGATGAAATGGGAGGAGATCATCTGGCACATAGTACTTTGGGAATGTAGGAAGATGGAAGACCATCAGGTTATTCTGCTTGGAAGTCTGGGAGCAGCCCAAGATTAAAATCCTTCCAGGAGAGGTCAGCTGTGAAGGGTGTGCTCACTTATAATGGGGTTCTCTTGAGAAATTTAAAGTCTCTCCTGAGACCCTGATGATCTGCCTTCAGTCTTTCTTTCTGAATGCCTGCACTTTATTACCTCCTATGGAGCTCCCAGGGCTCCCAGTGAAATTTGTTCAAGTGTTTGCAATCACACCAACCCACCCGCCCAGCCCCATGAAGTCATGCTCAAAAACTGCAGGATGTCAAATGTCGTTGGCATTCCTTCACTGCCTCTGGAGCCCAGGATCCTCCTGCTAGCCCTGACCCAAGCTCAGGCTTATTTATGACTTACAACTACAGCAATGTATGTGGTTTTTATTAAGCAAAAGCCCAGGGGACCAATTTTAAAATAAAGCAAAAAAATTCACAGGAGCCTAAATATCTGTCATTTCTGTAACATACCAGGCTCTCCAGAAAATCATAATGCAATTGATACATTGCACAGTCTGTGCTACAGAGTAATCATGTCAAGGTGGCTGAAATGGGCTCTTCATTCATTTATAGCCTTTTCTGTGTTGTCAAGGATCTAATGCATTCACTTTAGCTATATGTAGTAAACCACGACACTATAATAAGGATGAAATGCATAGCTATTTTAAATGGAAACCACTTTTATTTAATCAAAACATTTTTGGCAAAGTAAAAATTTTGAAGTGTTTATGGTCCAGATGAACTGCATGACTATTGGTACTGGTCTTGCTGTTTCAACCATTTTACTGACAGTGGAGTCAGCGACCAAATTTTCCATCAAGCAAAACAGATATCAGACACCTGAGTTATTTCTTATCAATTAAATTGTTACTATTTATTTTAAACATAGGGGTTTATTGCATGTTGATGTTCAACCTAACACCGACAGCCATCAGGAAGAAACGAGACATTCACAGTACTTGACTTTTGGCTAATGTGCCTCAGAATGCCACAAGACTTACACCTCTAACTACTGTAGCAATAAAATCTGCTTAAAACAAAGAAGATGAGAAATACATCCAAAACTGAAAGACTGAAAGTTTTAGGAAATCCAGTATTCTTTTAGAAAACTGTATTAAGTCCTGATCATACAAATGATTGCACATACATGTGTTTCTGTTTCTGCAGTTTTCTGCCAACATGGGACAAGAATCTGCCTGCAGGGACTAAAAAGGGCCCCAAATTTGCAGTCCTATCTAATTTCTCTGTTCCCCTAATTCCCTCCTACGTATACAATCATTCCCATGAAGGAGGGAAGGAAGGATTTAAGGTCAAGAAAATGATCATTCCATAACTCCAAAGTTTAATTATCTGTTGGAGATGTCCTTATAAACCCTGACTTTTGTAACATTTAGAGGAAACAGAAAAATCAGATTAATTTGAAATGTTCCTAGTTGCTATATCCACACTGAAAACTTCCGTATCAGTTGTGCAAAATCCAGGTGGTGTTGGGGAGCTCTGTAAAATTTGAAGTGTTTATAAACAAATTATTCTACAGAGGTACACAAATTCATGTATTTGCAGATACTCAATTGCATCATAAACCAACAAGATTATTTATTGTAATGTAGGGATTTCTGAAAGCAATTGGATACACTGGCAAATTTGTTGTCCAGTTGAAAAAAAAACACCCCTAGCCTTTGGTTTGTTTTACATATTTGAGTAATATAAATGATCTGACAGTTGTTCCCCAAGGACATATTGCTGTTGTTGGGGGTTGTTGTTTGCTGTCACAGCTTCCAACAGGTTTCCTGTCAAGCTGCTCCTTTACAAACAAAAAAAGCTATATTGGAAGAAGGTTAGGTAAGGATGTGCCTTTTTATTTGCTGCTCCAGCTTGCTTTTAACGTTTTTAGTTACACACTGTGCTCATCACCATGTGAAGATGGTGGTGTGATGCATTGTGGTAACTGCATTTAATTCAAATTCTAACCAGATTCACTGGGTGGAAAGGCTGTATAAAATAATGCAGCTGCAGCCTAGGTTGGTTACTCTTGCAGGTATGAAGCTGCATTTTGCCTTACATCACTGGAGTTGGCTTCTGGACAGTTAATGACAAAAATTTTACTGCAATGACATTGTCATTTGTAAACTAGCAGAAATGTTCTAAGTAACACCCAACATCATGTGAAGGTTTGAGGTTAAGCATCCACTTATTTTAATAGCTTTATTTATTTCATTTAGCCACTAGAAACCAACGTTGACACTGGACCATTGCTTTTAATTGCCTCACTTAAAGAGCACATTTCAAAGTTTGCAATTGTTTATTGGGTTTATGATCCTTAAAACATTGGTTGTACAACTGATATGGAGAAATTATTTATTTTATTACACTTTTTGAATTTTCATCCAGGCAGGTGACAATGAGTAACACTCAAGTGAGCTGTCCCATGGAAAACAGATTTTCATAGTCAGTTTTCTTATGCAGGGCAGAGGCAGAGAATAGCTGCAGAGTCCCTGGTGTTTAATGTGAGCTGTCAGGAGCTCAGCTGGCCCTGACATGTGTCACAGCACATAGACCCAGCACGTATATGGGAGGCAGCCCTAGTGATTGTGGAGGCCCAGCACTGAAACAGGCCTTGGCCTCTTTATGTTCTGACAGTGCATCTGTTCTTGGCATGAAGGTGTGTTTAGTTCCCCACAGAAAGGGCTAGGATTCTTTCGTGCACATATTACCACTCGCTGCCCTGGGACATAGTGACCACTTTCAGGACAATCCTGGTTTTTTTCAGTAAAATCTATTCTCATACAAACCTGTACATAAACTGCCTTCATTTAAGATACACAATCTCTAATTATTTTGCTCTGCCTAAAGGAGAATAGGTTCCTTTAAATAGAAACTTGTGTTTATAATATTTTGGATAAACTCCATGCCCAGAAATTCCTACAAAATACACCACGGTGATATAATCTTTTTCATTTACATGAAATAATGCAAAGGGAAAGTTCCTGACACTCTGTGTCAGGCATAAAATGCACTCAGGCTGCCAGCTGTGTACCTGCATCCCCAGGGGACACCTGTGGATTGCACAGGCACTGAGATATGTCACTCCAACATTCTGTGGAATTTTTTCCCCCTTCTTGTTACATGGAAATTCTGTTGATATCTATAACTTTGTGAGTGCTCTCATTTGAGTCCCTGGTCTCATTACTTATGGCCCTTTATTTGGGTAATTTAGCAGTAATTATGCAAAGAAAACTTGTGCAGTAAGTCCATAGGTTGGGACAGGGGGGCATTGACTTGGGAAAAAATTATCCTGAACTCGTTGCCAAAAACCTGCCAAACAGCAGCAGCAGGTTCTTGGCAAGCAGAATGGAGTATGGAGAACCATAGGGATGCAATTTATCCATGGCTTGTCTTTACCCTCAAAAGTGGGGGTAGTTAGACCTCGATAGAACCACCATGCAGGTGAAGTTTGTTCAATATTTGACCTGTTCTGGGCACTCAGGCAACAGGAGGTGTGCTATGAAATCCATCAATAAATCAATCTTCACTGGCATAATGCTTCCCTACTCTTTCGCTACTCATCCCCTTTGCAGCCTGCTTATTTCCATGTATGCAGAAGAGAAGAATTTATGACGTGAGAGTGAAATGCAAAACCTCATCAAAGCTCATGCACTCGGTTGCTTTGGTACCTCAAACCACTAAATATTTACCAAATAACAGTGTGGCACTGGCTTTTTTCCTTTTGGTTAGACATTATTATTAGAAAGAAAGTTCTGGTAAAAAGTCTCAGATTTTTTAATGAACCAGGATTTATAAAGTAATTTAGAGATGTAAAGAACTATATAAATTCGAAGTGTTATTACTCATGAATAATCAACCGAACAATTAACATAAAGAATAGCAGTCCTTGTACTTTTGATGTTAAATGAAGGGAGACCAATAATACATAATGAATGAAGATAAAGCCAAATGAATTTCTGAATTTTGTTTGTAGATGAGTACATACATCAAACGGCCATCTGCCCATAGAGAAAGGATTAGAGGTCTGCTACCACTTTCATTCACAGCTGACAAAAGAAGGGAAATACAGTATTTCTCTTCTGTAGTCTCAGCACAAATCTGTTGTAGATATGAGTGTGATACTCGTCGTGACTCAACATTAGAAGACCATGCAAAGTTAGAAACTCAGGACACAAAGTGCTAGTTCAAGAGCCACAGTGAACCTCATGAACTTTCACAGACCAGACTGAAATGTCTGTGATTCACTCATCAAAGTGGGTGTGATACTGACTCTGCAATTAAAAGTCAGTTTTTCTAGAGAGTTTTAGGAAAAGAGAAACAGAAGATAAAAAATGAAATGAAATGAAATGAAATGAAATGAAATGAAATGAAATGAAAATACATACATATGCTATAGATTTTTGGCAACTCACATCCAAAATGATTTGGAAAGGAAGAAGCCTTGTGTTTACAATATCACTGAATCTTTTGGTACATCTCAGCAAAGAACATATGCTGTATCACAGCTTAGAAAAGATTTTATAGGTCAAGCTGTTAAATACCAACTTAGTTCATAGGCTGCAGTTACCTCTGCATATGCAGAGTGCTTCAATCTCATGAAAAACTAAAAGCCCTTGTTTCTAACAGATCACATGAAGGAAAACATTTAGTCTGTTATGCAATAGTCCTTCTTCACCTCAGATAAATTCTTGGCCAGCAAGAACTGGTGTTTTTGGGAAAGTATATGCTCAGTGTTCATGCAACACCATGTACACTTGTGGTAAAACAAATGTGAGGAAAGGCTGTCCATGATGCAAAACACTGCAAATAGAATTTGGGAATTTTTTACTTTAACAAGAGGCACAAATCTAGTTTTCTTCATACAGTTTTCCTTGCATATTTTTATGTTGCATATATAGATTTAAACGCTAAATTGCAGCCTACTATGGATATTGCACACTGTGTAGTGGGTAATACACGTCACCTGCAGCCTTCAGAACTGGAGAAGGATCCAGGTAATTTCTGAATCCAGCCAAACACTATCAGCAAGTAAACAGTGTTTTTATCTTCTCCACTAACAGCAGTGCAGCAGCAGCAGGGTTGATAGGTGACTGGTTCTGAGCTGCTGCTGAAGGAGCAGCCTGCACACTGTGTCTGAATGGGGAAGGTGTCTCACTTATTTTGGGAATACTATGATCTCAATCTCTCTATTCAGTGCAAGCTTGCATAGGGTTACATTTTCCTAGTGTTCATTCATTGAAAAGTTGTGTGTTTTTGTTAAGATATAGAAGATGGCAAAAGTATGAGTATAACTATTATCTGAGTAAACAGATTCTAGACCTTTGTGATCTATCCAACATGGTTAACACGAGGCAGATACTTAGAAAATGTCTATAAATTGAGAGTTCCCTTCTAGTATTTTCATATGAAGCACTAAATGTAGTGGCTTTGCTGCTTGCACTTGTATGCTTTATTCGAAATAAAATGATATACAAAGGTGTATTTTCTTCTAAAATCCCACAGTTACATAGACAGTGCCTCCTAAATGTGTTTTTAGATGATCCCTATTTTAAATGTTAAGTAACTGTTTAATATATGTTAGGGAAAATAATTCTTCATGGCTGTTGTTATTACTATTGGCTGGCATTATATGACAGTAAACACTGAGAACCCTTTTCTTTTATTAGCTGAAATAATGCTCAGTACTGAGGTTGTTGAACCTCTCCCTACAACCAGTTTGAGATCCTCTTCCCTAAATCTTAGGATACTGATCGGTACTGCTAGAAGCTTCCTTTCATAATTAGTGGAAGATTAACTTTTTTCTTAAATTTAGTCATACCTCTGGCCTTTTTGTTTCAAGTGTTTATATATGTTTTCTTCACTTCTAAGAGAAAAAATAATTTCTAAATAGCAACAGACTCATGAGGAACAAACTTTGTATATTAAGAGCTACTGTCTCTTAGCATGCATCTCTATATCCTTTTGTGTGTGTGTGTACATATGTAGCTTGTGAGTTGGGTTCCTTCACTGCTTTTGGCCAGCTACAAATGTTAATGTCCTGTTGTTTTATTTCCCATTTTGATTCTGAGACTTCTTCTGTTTGATAACAGGAGATTGCACAGAGAAATAGCATCTGACAGTGTGCAGATAAAACACCTGTCCCTCTGTCAGACAGGTTTACAGCCACATAAAAACACACAAAAGGAGCGAAAACAACTGCTCAAATGCAGAGCAGACATAAATCTTGTTTCAGTAAAGCTGAAAAGTATTAACTGACTCCTGGAGTAAGGGGAGAGAGGGAGAACATAATGTTTTGAGGTGTCCTGTGCTGGAGTGGGGAGCACATCGTTCACTTTTACTTTCCAATGATTAGACACAGTTATGGGAAAGGCATTCGGGTTTGGCATCTTTCCCTGTGTTTAACAGGTGCTGAAGGTGACATCCAGGGGGATCCCAGCTGGGATTCCAAAGTGTCTAACCACTTACACTGGCACAGAGAAGGATGTTTATATTTTTAAGCTCTAAAGCTCTACACAAATAGGCCCAAGATTTAGCGAGGACACAATAATTGCTTTTCTTTCAACAGCAGGTGACATATTTCCCACTGAGAAAAATATAAGCCTGCTGCTTTTAGTCATAACATGAGCAACAGGAGGAAAATAGATGAGAAGGTGGGAAATGTCACCAGTTGTGTCTTGCAGAAGATGTTTGCAGGCATGAGCGAGCCTCTAAGTGCACAAAATCAAAACATTAATTGACAGGTCTATGTTTATTGTTCTTGAGCCACAAGTGCCATAATTATATCATTTAATAATAATAATTACCTGAAATTTTTCGATTTCAGAGAATGGAAGAAACTCTTTCTTGTTCCTTTCCCTTGCTGTGTGTAGCACACCTTGACTGAGCAGGGAGCATTTTTGTGTGCCTTGGGCGGTGTGAGGACAGGCAGCAGCTCCATGGGCTGGTCCAGGGAGAGAGTGGGCTCAGAAAGGGCTTTGATGTTGCTCTTCATGCTCAGAAATGCAGCCACATGCTGCTCTACCTTCTTAATTGATAGCAACAACACTACACCTCTCCTACTGAATATCTGATATAGATATCACACTGCATTCCTTTCCCTGTCGTTGTTTCCACAGACCCTAATCCTGGAGTTCATTTTCAAACTCAGTCCTCCCTGCAGCCTTGTTAATTAAGGTCTTCCTCTGACTTTGGGGTGGCCAAGGCATGAACAGCAGCATAGCTTGGCTCCACATCTGACTGCCTCTCTGGGAGCTAGTACATGGTCATGAAAAGAATGATGTAAATTAGTGGTAGAAATGGTGAAATCCAGCCTAGAACTGTGCTCAGGTGTCACTGGAATTGCAGTGCTATCCACTAGAAAACTTTCTCAAGACTTTGAGGGCATACAAATAACCTTTGTGAAACGAATTAGTGCTCTCATAAAGATTACAGGTTAGTAAATACTTCTGAGTTTGCAGTCATGTTCAAGAATTTCCTCTTGATGGACATTAATATGTGCCTCATGTCTTTTTCAGATAAAGCAGTTAGAACATATCGGTGCTATAAATTAAAAATTAGATGTGGAGGAAATCCTCAGATCTCCCAGGAGAATTGTGTCCACATTTTTCCAACTCCAAGCTACATTTATGATGTACTATATCTATCTGGTAAGAATTGAATGCTTTTTTAAAACAAAAGTTTTCCCCATGTAGCACTAATCATGGCTGAATGAATAATTATTGACTTGTGTAAAGCAGAAAACTCTGCCATGATTAATAACTTAGTATTGGATTTGAAAGCAGAGCTCTAATCAGGAGCATTTTAGGAGACAAATAATGTAAAGTTCTTTTTCATCAAAATTTGAAAGATAAAACAATTCAATATGGCTTGAGACTTATCAGCTGACACATATTAGCACAGGCAATGCAAACTGCCAAAGCAGCAAAAAATCACTTGTGCCTGAGATGTCGCTGGAGCTGATTGCGTGACTCCCTTACGGAAAGGGCCTCTCCAGGTTTCAAGGCTGTAAGATTAAGTCACAGGATCTGAACTAAATAAACACTTTTTGAATTAGCTATTTTTGTAGACACATGTGTATGTGTAATGCACAACCACACCTTGCATGTTTTGGATGTCAGGTTAGGATGTAACCAGACTAAAGGACTGGAAGGGCTGAGGATGTCTTGTTTTCACCCGTGGTCCTGCCAGGGTGACTCAGAGAATGGCACTTGTTCAGTGACTCAGTTTCCCCTGGTATGCACATCAGTCCAGTAATGTCTGTGAACATCTTAACTTTTTTTGGCATTGCAGGAGAGCCTGAAAAGTTTTGCAGTCTGAAACAGCAGACTCGTTTGCCTTGTCTTAATCCTCCTGTGCACCATATTTACTTTGTGGCTAGACAGATACTCTCATATTCAGCACGTCCTTCTGGCCCCAGGCATCTGATGCATGAATGCAAAGTAATATAAGGGGGAATTCTGCTGTCCACATAAGTGATTGTGTCTTTCAAATATGTACAGAGGAAATTTTTCTTCACCTTATTCAGTATGAATGCAAGGAAAGGAATTTATATGCTGGGCTTCCTTGCCCTCCCCCTCTCAGAAAAAGAAAAGCAAAGCAGTTGGATACACAGGAAGGAATGGGGAGACAGTTTTGAAAATTTACCAAAGGTCTGGAGGCATTTCAGAAACCTCCAAGGAAGCAGAATGAGCACATTCCCTTTAAAATCTTGTTAAGTGCCTATCTACATCTTTAGCTGTTTAAATGCTCCATCTAACACTCTGTTGTTTCGATTCCTTTGTGATTTGTGCTTCTCCTTTCAACAACTGGAGTGACACAGGCAAAAGTGGCTGGGCTGAAAGACCCAGGCCGTACTGAGCCCTGAGATTTGTTTGATTAAGTAAACACTGCAGGATTAGGCATTGTCTGAAATCCTACCCTGAGCATCCTCACCAGGAGAGGCTACAGCAGGAGAACTGGTCAGGATGCCAAGTCTAGGGCCTGAGTTACAGCCCAGGTGCATGGAGACCTCTTTTGAGGCCCTGCCCCTTCACTGCTGCCACAAAAACCTTTGAGTGGAACAATTTTCTTTTACAAGACTCAGTAATAACGGGTACATGGAAAAAAGGGAGGTGAGACAAGAGAAATGGCTCTGCTCACCTGAAAACTTTTGAGTGGTTCCCTACAAATCTTTGATCACAAAATGTTGAGGCACCTTGCTACTAAGAGCCTTTGCCCTGCTTTCATAGTGTGCCACTGTCTCCACATCCAAGCAGGGACTGTGTGACACTTGTTTGTGACAAAATTTGTCCTGACTCCCATACAAATGGGGTAGTACTGTTGTGCAGTGAAGTGTTTGGTCTAAACTAAAAAAAGTCAGAAAGGAAAAGAGGAGGAAGGTTTTTATTAAGTGTAAGGGCTTTTTCTTCAAGAGAGAAGTTGCAGAAGTACCCATGATGTGCATTTATGTAGAAGTAATTCAAAGGCTTTGTACTGACTAGCTTGCTTTTCTTCTTAAAGCTTTTGTAGCTGATTTATGAAAAGTGTTATTTCTGTTACTCAAGCATATGAAAAGAAGCAAATTAACTCATTACATTATGTGGACAGTCAAAAGAAGAGTTAAATGGACCATACGACTTTCCCTTAAAACATTAATTTTCTTGTGTTGTCTTTAATTTCCTTCATAATAAAATGTTCACAATAGCCACTGGGTATTACTGTATGAAAGATAAATTAGATCGCTCCTATTAGATGTAAATCCTTTCCTAGACTTGTCATCAGGACACGATTATTGTAAATTTCTCTATACGTGTGAAATGCCAATCCCCGAACACATTTCCTGTTGGAAAACAAAAGATTTTCACAGTCTTTTCATTTAGATACTGTCAAGTTGATGGCTATGGAAATGCTTTTTAAATGAATGATTAAGGATTGTATCTAAAGTTTGGAAATTGGTTTTTTTCCCCTGAATAAGTTTAATTCTGCAGCATCAATGAGACCTGAAGACACTCAGCACTTCTCACAGCAAAGCCACGCAATATTACACAGGCATGGCTCACTGAGGGCAGCAGCTGGGTTTTATGGCTCTCTTGATGTGTGTAACACCTGAAAACCACACTTACCTGGTGGGCCTCTCTTTATGTGAGGAGTGAGGCATGAGAAATTCCTACTATTGTGACTTCTGATGGGAGCTGGGCGTCTGGGAGACTTGCCCTGCCTGAGCTGTGGGGCAGGGCAGAGCCTTCAACAGTAATCAGCCCTTTCAAAAATAATACCTATGGCATGTCGGTGTAGATGATGCAGATTTGAAAGGGAAAAAAAGCACTTTCTGGGCTGGAACCTCTCTTAACTTTTAAAGTTTCCTGAAGCTGTTGTTTTGGGTTTTTTTCTCCTGTGATTTAATATAAGCTCAGTATTTCTGATCTAGACTATGCACACAAACATCCTAAGGCTTATGGAAATGAATCTAAATCATTAGCTTTTGTGAAGATCATACAATAAACTGTCTGTGAGTCACACATGGAGCACATACACTGTTCAGATGCAGAATTTCAGCCCTTCTGTTGTACATCAATTATTGCCTCAGTTTTGAATACTCAGAAACATGAGATGCTTAGCAAATGCTAGATAATAGCAAGAGGCCAGTGCATTCCAGAGTGTTTATGTACAATAATCACTATCCCCAAATGATACTTTTTCAAACCAGTGTTTGAAAATCTTTTGGTCCCATTACTCTAAAAATCATCCATTAACCATAGAGAGGAAAACCTGATTACTTTCTGAATCTCATCTATGTTCGTTTTGGACTGATATGGCCTCAGTTAATTCCCTCAAGGTCAGCATGATTCCAGCTGAAGCTGATCCATAACACCCTTACACACTGGAAACGAGATGTCACCTGCATGTGAAAAAAAATGCTTTTAGGTACAGGATTGATACATGGTGGGCTTTTTAATTTGCCCTCTCAGTCTCAGAACAATGAGAGCCAAGGCTTCTGCAGGAAATTGTGTCTCTGTCTCTGGTTTCCAAGACAGAAACACTGTCTAAGCATCACAATGGTGGCAGTAGAGCAGCGGGTACACTAACAGGACTCATCACTTGTTGCCATAGATTTTCCAGTTGATGACGATAAAGATCTTTACAATGTAATTCAGTTAAATATCACAAAGAACTTTTCCAGTAAGCTGCAGTTAATGAAAAAATTATATTACCGGAAATATAAAGATTTATGCTTGTATTTCCACTGTTAATTCCTATTAAGTTCCCTGTGGATTGAAAGATTCATGTGTAAGAAACATGCTAAGTATATTGCTTTGTATATCACACATAAAATTAAAGGCATTTTTAGAGTTACAGTTTTGAATGCTAACTGGCAAGATGGTGTATAAAACAAAAAGCTATCATGTAATCTGAATTGTCTCTATATATCCTGCCTAGCAGCCGACAATGAATATTTATCCAAGCAAATATTTTCCAGCCTTTCATGCTACTGTTTGTGTTTGTTTCAGTCTGATTTGAATAAACAGAATGCTTTGCAATAACTGTAACTAATATCTTTAGGCACATAACATTTGAGATGGATCTGCAATTCAGTGCAGCAATATTCAACTGCAGAAAAATTATTAGCATTAACCATGAGCTAAATTAAAGCTCTGATTTCACTGCTACTGCATTGTACCTGCAAATTCTATAATGCTGAATGAAATTAAAGGTTCACTTTAATTTTTATGAAAAGAAATAGATTCTTGTTAAATTGAGCAGCATCATTATGGTTGTTCAGCAGCTATTGTACATGGCATACTGGAGACACAAATGTTCAGGAGACAAAGCATTAATAGTGTGTCAGATCACTTACAAAAGCACAAGAAAATAATGATTATTAATACAACTGTAGTATACAGGATTTGAAGAGGGAGTTTTTCCTTGCAACATAAGTAAAGAGGAAAAACTACCAGTTTCTATTCCGGGAAAGGCTTTGTATTAGGCTCAGTTACCCCTACACATTAAACTCAAAGACTGGCATCCATATTCACCCCAGGAAATGCACCCCTACAGCTCTCCTGGTGCCACTGGACATCTCCCATTTAGCCCATGGGTTTTTTAATCTTGCCAAGGCAAATTGCCACTGTCCCAGACTGGTACCTATGGTTGTGAGTTTTTATAGCATTGGTGGGGATGACAGGGCTGGAGTTGCAGCCCAACAAGAAATTGTCCTTGCAGTGCTTTTGTGCTTTCTGTTCCACTCAGATTTTACTGGGAATCAGGATCTGTAACTAAAGGCACTGCTTTGGCTTAAGTATTTAACAGGCCCACACAACATAAGTGAATGCCTGTATGCTGTTTGCTGACACAAATGTTCCTGTTCTTATTTCCTTTCTGGGACTTCACTGAACTCTGCTTATAGCTTACCATTACAGTGAAACATTTTCTTTCCACTAAATCCACTTTCACTAAATCCTTGATACACTAAAAGTTTATCTCCAGCCAGGATCACATGATGCTGTCTAGCCTACACACCACTTAGGAAATGCCAAACTTCTTATGATTAATCCTCTGACCCAGAAAGTCAGGTTCCATCCTGCTGCCTGCCTGTCCTGCACGGGGGGGACTGTCAGCTCCTCATGAGAAACCTGCTTTGTGGAACAGTCCAGCTCCCCCCCACATGGAACTGAATAGTTACTCACAAGAAAATACATAGAATGTTGCAGAGTTGTTTTTTTTTTTTTAATTTGCCTACCTTCAAACACCTACAAGCAGGGCCAGTCCTGTTGCATTAATGAAGGTTTTTATTTTCTTGGATATCTCATGGGAATTAGTGTGTTGAAGAAAAATTGTGACTTGGGCAACAGTTTACAACTGATTCATGCTTTAGACCCAGTTGTGTCCTACAATCCGTCAATACCCAAAGCTGAACCTGATGCAAGTCCTGGTAATGACAGTGACAATAAATGTGCTTCAGGCAGACCATGAGCTGACAGAGCTCCCTGTGAGCACAGCTCCTGCTTTATTTGTAATAAAGTATGACAATGCAGAGATATATTTGTGTGTTAGCTTCTGATTAATTTCTTTTTTCTCTGTGCAAAGAGTGAAAAATTAACAGGGGACGTTTAGGGGCATATTTATTTGCATGTTCCGTCATTTTTCTGCGTGTTTGTGTTTATGTATCATGCATCTGAGATGGATGGATGTAAGCAGTCCCACTAAATTCAGCATACCAGGAAGGGGTGCAGTGCTGGAAGCAGCTTCTGAGATTTTCTGAGCAATGCTACATTATTAACTCGGAGACAATTTTTTCTTGACTATAGATATGCACAGGCAAGACATTGCAAACAGAGACATCGACATAGAGATTATTTTCAAAATGTGCTATAACCAGTTCCCTCTTCTGTGTGGAAATGCTTGTGACTAGAGCAGAGCATGGTGGCAGGTGGAAAAAAGAGGGATGGTTGGAGAAAGCAAGAGAAATCTGTCAGGAAAAGGGGTCCCAAGCCTGTGGTGCCATACATCGCATCACCTTCTCTCTGCTCATCTCCAGATTTCCTGCTTTCCATCCATAAAAACCCTCAAGGGTTGGTAATTTGGGTTTTTCTAAACCTCAGGTTACCCTTGTCCTTAGAGTGGTGGTTGGAAGCTGGAAGTCCTCTGAACTTTTTCTCACCTTGTTTTGTCCACTGATGTTTAGACATATTTTAGCATCATCAGATTGATATGTCTATAACATTGTGTCAGATTTTTAACCTCACATTTAGATATTTTATATATATGAATGGAGCCTACAAGAAAGACAGAGAGGGACTTTTTACAAGAGTGTAAATGGAGTGACAGGACAAAGGGGAGAATATTCAAACTTAAAGAGAATAGGCTGAGGTTTGGTATTAGGAGGCACTGGCACAGGTTGCCCAGAGAAGCTGTGGCTGCTCCATCCCTGGAAGTGTTTAAGGCCACGTTGGATGCAGCTCTGAGCAACCTGGTCCAGTGAAGGGTGTCTTTATCCACATCAGGGGTGTTAGAACTAAATGGTCTTCAAGGTCCTTTCCAAACCAGGCCATCCTATATAGTGTATATTTCATAATTTTAGCTGCTGACTTTTAATGATTGAATGAATTAGCATCTACTGTTTGTTTGTTTATTAGGTTGTTTTTAAGTAGAAGTAAAACCATATGAAGATAGACTTGACTTATGTATATGGACACTGTTCCTCACCAGAAGCTGCCAGAATAAACGTGAGGACGAGTGATAACAAAGCCATTACAGAAAATGGTAGCAAAAACTTCAGGTCCTGAGGTATTTGTTGTTGGATAGATGACAGTGGTTATTCTGAGTAATTTAAAAAGTCTGCTATATTCCAAGAATGAGGCATCTTTATCTGTGAATCCCAAACGTCTGTAATAACCTTAGAATTCAATTTTCCCAACTCTGCAATAGATCCTATGGATGTTTTTCTATCCTTCTGGTAACTCCTTGTCTTCTGTAGACAGTGGGAGTCACATGCAAGTGCCATATGTCTACGTAAGTCAAATGCCTCCCACCAGCAGTTCTTCCATGTGTTGTGGTTGATTTATATTCCTAAAAAACATTCAAGAAATTATTCAGAAATTGTAATTACTCTGGTAATGTCAGAAATTGATTAATTAAATGCTCCAGTGTTTACTCTGCATTTTTAAAGGCTGCTAATATTTCTGGGCATTTTCTTACAGCATCAGAATCTTTGCTGGGTGAAGTTTATTAATGTAAATTGGATTTGACATAAACAAGACTACAGCTAATTATTTCGTGTAAATATACACACTGCATAGCAGCAGACTCAAAATCTGCACATCTTCCTACACTCTTTTTTTTTTTAAACTCTGGATGTCTGTTTTAGCTAAATAGCAAATTCCTGTTGCCTTAAATAACACTGCCACCTTTTCATTTGTGGAATTGCTGGGCTATAAATATTTGTGTCTCTCTGACACCTCCTTAACTTACACATGGTCATCAATAACTTCCAGCAACCAGGAACTCTCACATGTGCCACTATGCCAAACCTCACTTTCTCCATTTGTTTTATGTTTCACTGCACAGAGAGGTTTTATACTCACTGAGGACAAGAACTTTCCATCAGCTGCAGTAAATGGGAGAGCAACCCCAAACCTGCTCAGGATACAGCCAGGGTGCTCTGGTACAACCTGCTTGTCCATATTCATTCCTCTTTCCTGGCCAAAAGGCAAATTTTTCTCATTTTCTGCTGAAATCTTTGGCTGGTCCAGTGGTCTCGTTGATTTTTTTGGTATGTTAGAAGCTCAAAGAGTTATTGGTGTTTTCCTTCCTCTGGCACAAGTGCTGGTGAACGCAGCCCATGCTCTGCGCCATCGCCTGCACCTGCTGCAGTTCCTGCTCCTGCCTGCCACTCAGTCAGGCCCTACCCAGCCACTTGAACCTTGGGATGGGTGGGTATCCATGGATATTCGGCCTCTATGGAGACTGTTTTGGCTCCACATCCGAATTAAGGACATCCACGTGTCAGTGCTGTAGGGACGTGTTGCTCAATGAAGCTGTTGATGGGTGTTAAAAGCTCCACAACTTAGAGGGTGACTAATAAATGCAAATTGTCCTGCCATGATATCATCCTTTTCTATTTCAAGATGACTCTAGTAAATTCCAGGTAATGTTTTGCATTTGCTTTTACTGATTTATATTTTCAGGGGAAAAAGATCAGCTAAAACCAGCATGGATTTTCCTGATGGACAAAGCATCCAGTTTCCTTTCCTTCTACAGCCAAATGGAATAATTTGCTCAATATTTAACAGAAATGACAAAATTTCCATAGCCTGCTATTTGCGTAGGGAAAAAACTGGTTTGTTTGCAACAACCCAAACCAGCCAAGCGAAATCTGAATGATGGTGGTGGTGGTTCCTACCAAATCTGTTCCGCCCCTTCAGCTCATGGTCTACTGGTCTAGTAATCTGTCCTGGTTTGAGATAAATTTGAAGGAACGTCCGAAATGAACGTATCCTCTAATAGAAGGCAGATTTCAACAGCCCCTCCCCCACTAGGTTTGGAAAGATATTCCTCGGAGGAAAGTGAAAAAAAAAATTTATTTATTTTACAAGCAGAGTGCACGCAGGCATGGAAAAAGAATAATGCTAAATAATAAAACCTCTTGCTGTGGAGAGAACCTGGTAAAATTCAAAGTCCTTTGTAGGCATGACAAAAGTTCTTTTCGCCGCTCTGCCGCAGTGGTGAGAGAACGCAGAGGAGTGTGTATGTCCGTGAGATACAAACCACTCTGAAAAAATTCACCTGGTTTCTCTCCCCCCTCTCCTGAGAAACAGCTTAAAGACACGGGAAGGCACAAGATTCATGTCTGGCATAGGGCAGATGATAGGGAATACAGTATCATTCAGTCACCCCAGGACATAAGCCACGGAAGAGCTCTTGCAGAGTACTGGACCCCACATTTCTCCTGCACATGCCTGCCTGAGACAGGAGATTTGCTCCTAGAAAATGTCCTGCTGGAAAACAGAAGGTTTTATAAGCTGATGGAAGACAGCATGAAACTGCAGCATTCTCTCTGCCCCTTCTCTTTCCTGTGGGGAAACAACACCGACATCAGTGTCACTGAGTAGCAGCGTACCCACGCTGTTATCCCAGAGACTGAATTTCTTTGGGACAAACTGGCAAAAACCCAAATGCAGTGGGGCTCTGTGTGCCAGCTGCAGATCTGGATAGCATTCCTCTGAGAACTATCCCTGCATCCCTGTCCTCAGAGAGCACAGGGTGCAGAATCTGCCCATCAGTTAATGAGCTTGAGCTATTTCAGGCTTTATTAAACTCTGCTGCCGTCTGTGGATGGTGCCGGTTAATAGGGTGCAGAGCGGAAGCCAAGCAGCAGCAGGAGGAAAACCCAGCTGATTTTTTATGAAAACAACTGGCTTTGGATGAATTGGAAATCAGTTTTAATCACTGCAGCTGAGATGTAATATGAACTGTTCACTGAGGCTTAAGTGATTTTGAACAATTAAGAAATTTGCTCAACATATTTATTAAAATAATCATTACTGCTTTTTCTGTAATGGTGTAATGTGCATGAGGGCTCTTGCCAGCCTTCTGCTCCATTGCAGAGGCTCTCCATGTACACTCATGCCAGTTTTTAATAAACCCAACAATTAAAATAACATGTTGAAAATATGTAGGAATATAATAAAACAGCAGTAATAGCAGTTTCAAAAGATATTATTTTCTTAAGCCACACAGTTTAGCTTTCATTGCTATTTAGGACCAAAGGTGAGCAGTCTAGCCAGGTGTGGTATTGAAAGGAGAGAAAAAATACTAATCCTAAAGGGTTTTACTTTTTTTTATACCTGGTTCCTTTTTAGTGTGCAACTGAAAGCTTATTCAATTCTCATTGATATTGCTTTTGGATATGAAAAAAATTGTCTAGACAATACAATAAAATAAATATATCTATATATAAATATATTTGTGTGTCCTCTTAGGCTGCTGGAAAAAAGTCTGTTTTCTATCCAAGGTTTATGCAGCAGGATAAAAACAAAAATAAATATTTTACAAAAGTTATAATATTCTCTGAAGTCACTCTCCCTAGATTTAAAGCTTTACCCCAGGGCACTCTTCCAAGATCCTTCAAAAATGACTTGTGTCTCCACACTCAGTGTAACAGCTTAGATGTCCCCCTTGTTGCTTTGCTAACATCATTTCCTAATTGCAACAGTCTGCTGTTTGGCTGCAGACAGCTTTGTTGTTGTTTGATTTCTAATAACCTTTCCCTGTGAAAATGTGACTTCCCAAACTGTAGCAGATGATTGTGGGCTCTCCATGGAGCTCCCTGTCTCCAGGGCTGGACGGCTCCAGACACGCGGAGGAACTCGTCTGTGTGCTTATCCTGTTGTTCATTTGGTTTTTCTCTGCTCCCCAGTGACCAACATCTTCCTCTGTGGAGCACAGGAGCCTGAATCCATGGTGCTGGTGCTTCCCTGCCTGGTTTCAAATACAAACATTAGGGGAATCAAGGGGTAGTGCTGTGGAAGAGTGGGCTAGGGCTGTCTGCACAGAGTCTGTCCCAACCGAACTGGGAGTGGAATTAGATGTGCCAGGGGGCAATGGGAAACTTTGGGCTGTACAGGGCTGAATATATTTACCTCTCAACCCTGCTTCAAAACTGGTCTGCAGGAACATGAGTGCCAGCCTAGTCTCTGTCCCAGTGTCCCTGTTTTCTGCACAGCCCAGGCATCCCAGCCACGCACGAGGCCCTTCGCTGGGACCTTGTTCGGGACAGGAGAGCGGTGGCAGGGGGACAGTGGCCGTGTCCCCACGTGCCTGGCTGAGGTGTGTGGGTCTGGGGGAGCTGGGGTGTCCGTGCTGCAGGAAGGGCCAGTCCCACCCCATGGCCCTGCTGCCCAGAGCAGCACAGGCGAGCCTTCAGCTCGTGAGTAGCCCTATTGAATTAAGTATGTAATCAAGTGATTTGCTGGTATCCTTAATCCTTTTCACATCTCGCTAAGCTCATTAAACTCTCTTTGATACCAAGCTGTGCAAGTTCCTTAAAAGAGGCAGAGACTACGTGCTATTTCTTTGGCTCGAATTTATCACCTCCAGCTTCCAGCAAGGGACTCCTGTGCTGGGAGCCTAAGGTTGCTCTAAGGGTTTGCTCTGTAACAATGGATGGGAAAATGTTGTGTGTGCTGGATAATTTTTGATACCCTGCCCAGCACAACAACAGGGACATGCCAGAACAAATACCCATGTAACCAACCAAAATACCGAGCAGTGGATCCCGGGCCTCAGTGGAGGCACTTCATTTCCTTTCTCTTCCCTGTTTTTTTCCTGACAGCCATCCAGCTAACAAAGAAAAGAAAAATAAAACCCTAAAAACTAGCAAAACAATTAAGTGTTTCAAAGTGAGATATTTAGTTCTGTCAAAAAAACATATTTAGGTATATTTCTAGGTTTTCACTTCAACTCAAACCAGCAACGATTTGGGTAAAGCAATTCTCTAATGCTCTCTAAATTAGATGAGTTGGTATGTGACATTTGCATGCCATCTCCTCCTGCATGCCAGAATACATGCAGCTGTTAGAAAGATTTGCTACTGCATTTAAACATATTACAGACGTATTTTTTCCTTAAAACAGTGCAGTAATATGCCTTCACAGGAGGATAGATGGAGGAGTCAATTTCTCATGGCTGCAAGGTAACTAATTCAGAAGAAAAGGGACAGGTTTCACTCATTATTCTGAAAAAGATTTTAATTTTTTGTTTGTTTGTTTAAATCATGAACTTCTCAGTAATCCTGCAAGTTATGAGGAATGGCTGGAGGTAGGAGTGGGACTCCAAGCAGAGCCAGCACAGTGCAGGCTGCCGAGGTCTAGTCCAGGTGTGGATAACAGCATGGATGGCAATTCCACAACCAGCACCATCGCTATGTAACAGTATCAAATGTACATAAATACACTGATTTGGAGTCTACAACTTCAGATCAAAAATGCTGCATCATTTCAGAAATATTGACTTGGCCTTACACAGCTTTACCCCCTCCTGCTCTGCAGGTGCTCAGTGTCCATCGTTCCAAGGGGAACAGGAAGAATTGTGACCCCCTTTTGAAACCCTGGGGCCGCTGTTCTTTTACAGCCTTTCTCTCCCATTTGATTGGTCTGTCTCATTAGTATTTAACATCAGCACCATCGTGTCTGCCTAAATGATTTTTACCCTTACATCAGAAAACGATGCTCCACGTAATCTTTCAGACTCCACAGATATCCGTGCTACTCAGAGCCTGCATGGCACAAACATTCACATGACAGAGCTCCAAGGAAGCTACGAAATACTTGTATTTCCCTTCTAGATGTGATCTATTGGGCACTGTGAAGTGCTTTAATGGACATCATCTCGTTGAACATAAAGTCAGAGAATCATTTCGGTTGGAAAAGGCCTTTAAGGTCATTGAGTCCAACCATAAACCAGTGTGATTACTTTGGGGTTTCATTCACATTTTCTGCTGTCACTGAATGTGCCAAGTCATCCTAAATCACGAAGTTGTTCTAAATCTCAAGTGGCTGTTTGCTATTTGCTTCACACTGACAAAATGATAACACTGGGTCCTGATCCAGAGATGGCAGAATTTGTCTTATTGGGAGAGCTGATAAGAGAAGAGAGCAGAAACCTGGGCTTGGGGACAGAGGCCTTGTCTGAAGCAGATGGCTTGCTGCAGACACAGCTGGCACATGAATGTGCCAGAAGAAAGGAGGAGCTGCTAACCACGATCAAATCATGGTTGATTTTTTTACATCACTTTTGCACACTGACAGATCACATACTCCTAGGTTGCAGGTTTTTAAAGAGAAACAGAAAAAATTTTCTGATTTGTCACAGGAAAACCTTAACATTAAGGCAGCAGTCATATAGGATAAACACAGTGCTTTCTTTTTCCCCATTGTCCTTATTTCCAGAAAACATTTTTAAGAAAATTGCTTCAGAATGAGGTTTTTATATTATCATGGTAGAATTATGCAGAATAAAACTGCTGATCCTATCTTTGCCTGTAGGGCAAAGTGCACTGATGAATAAATCAGGAATATTGTTTAATATTACATTAAAAAGATGTAAAGGTATTAATACTAATTTATGCCAGATTTGTTGTAGTAAAAAAATATAAAGTAAAATAGGCAACTTGTTTTAAAGAACTCGGTACTGCAACCAATCATCATTATATATTTGTACAGTATATATTTTCTGAACTCTATTATATGTGTATTGCAGAATGATTTTACCAGAATTAGCTTAGAAGAAGCTTCCTGCTCAATTGCCACTGAAGTTCATGGTGTTTCTCGGGATTTACATTATTTAATGTGTTCTGAAGGAAACAGCTACAAGATACTTCTATTTACAGCAGTTAGAATGAAATTTAAACTAGGGGTGACAACTGAGTTTAATGGCAAATTTTACAATACCCAAAGCTTTTCAAGCCATGCAGTTTGAACAGGATATGGCTGAGATGCTTTTGCAGAGGCTCCTTGGGAGCAGAGTTGTACTCTTGCTTCCTGTCTGTGCCAGGGACCTTTCTTGGTGCCTTTGCAGGACCACTCTCCCTCTCTCCCTCCCTCTCTCTCTCTCTCTCTCTGAACAAGGAAATAATTACTGTGGTCAGAAACACAGAATCACTTGGAAAAATTCCAGTACTGAAAATAAAAATGTACATTTATACATAAATAATGATCATTAAAATCAGCTAACATTTATCTTCACCTTGAGAAGAAATGATGATGTACTGTCCCTGTAGCGGCTGTCTCATATTCCTGGCCATGAAGATAAATAGCTCAGAAGAAACAACTACTTTGCAACAAAAATCCATATTTGTACACAAAAGAAATAATAATAGTAAAGAAACAACTTCTAATACAAACAGGAAACCCACAAAGTGGTTCTGTGATGAGTCCAAAGGTAAAACAGTGGAGCTATAAAAGTGGAGCTTTTGTCTCCAGAAAGTGAAGATGGATTCTTTTCCATGTAGTACTCCAACACTTGCTATTTCCTGAAGTATGAGGTTTGAGACATATTTTTGCTTTGGTGGGATATTTCAGGAGAGTTATATTATTACTGATAGGCTTTCAAAATAATAGTAATGTGACTGTGTTGGTACTGCTGTCAAACAAATATATCATATTATATCACGTTATTCTGTGGACTCATTCTGAAATATTTGATATAAATAACACTGATGGTGCCTTCCTCCTGGAAATGAGGTGGTGTATTTCTAATACTGACAGATTTCTCTGCTGAGAATAAACATCATCTCTTTGCATTGGGTTTAAAGAATAGGCTTCAATAGGAAAAAAATCAGAATTGTTCAGCTGGTCAAGATTATTTATCAGAAATTCTGTCTAGACACAAGAACAGGAGCTTTCATAGAGTTGATATTGCGAGTTATTGCATCTGCAAAAGTTGGACTGGAAAATAATGTAGGAGCTGAGTTATAGCTTCATTTTCAAATAGGGTACATGCTATAGTATTTTTCATAATGTCCACGAAATAAATATTTGAGCCAAGTATTCAGTTCACTTTGATTTATATCTAAAGTAAACAAAATGTGCACCAAAACAGTGACTGCACTGCTGGGAAGTTATTTTTTCAGTCTGGATCCAGGGAAGATTGTTCTGGGCTTGGAATATGGATATGAATTTATAATGTGCGCTAATTTATTTGTGCTGTTTGTGTATCCTCAGTGCCTCTCGTCATCCCCTCAAATAATCTCTGAAGAGTGCACTGGGCTTCTGCCCTGTTCATGTGGTATAAATCCAAATGTGGATTTAATCTAGATTTTTACATCATCGTGATTTCTATGTACATGGGACAACTTTGGGAGCAAAATCAAAGTGCACTCCACAAACTGACTCTGACTGGTTTTTACTCAAAATTTTACGAATGTTTTGAACACTGAAAAACTAATATTTTCATATTTTTTCATTTAGGAATATATGGACTCCAACAAATACATAGAGCATTTAGTGACTCAGCTGGAAGAACAACGCTGGAATTTATGGAGGCAAGTGCTGTGCACACACCATATTTATTTATGTTGCTATTTAGGAAAAGTTACTGCAATCCATAGTTTCCATTTTTGAGTTCAAATGAATGATTGGGTATTCAGTTTCTGCATTTTTTAGTTCTTTGCAGGGACCAACTCTTACCTCATTAAATAAGGAGGGCAGCACACACGAGTCGAATCATGCCTTTGTTAAGCAGGGCAGTCACACACATGCACAGGTTTATTCACATTAAAGTTTCTAGGCAGTGGACGCTAACTCTACGTCAGATTCTTTTAATTGGACTGAATTTCAGAAATATCCTTGAATACAAGTGTTTTCATTGAATGGCACACAAAATCTAGCCAAAAAAACCAGCATAGCAGCATGACCAATTGAGAGTTTTGAAACTAAAATAAATACAGGTTTACAATTTTGTGGTGCTCTTGATAGTCTGGATTTTCTATTTCTTCTCTGTTTGTGTTGCCTGGACTTCACCCTGGTTTAAGCAAAGCAGGGATTGCCACATGCTGGGGGTTTCTATCCTGCCTACAGCAAATCTGGTAACTGCTCAAATCCTGTCTAACATAACTTTTAATACAAAGGAAATGGAATAATACCAGTGATAAAATTCCTTCAAAATCTGCAGCAATTTTTTTTAATGCAATATTTAACTTTCTTTTTCTGGAGACATATGAAGAGTGACAGTCTTTTAAAATACAGAGTCAAATATAAAAGAATCTTCAGGGAATAATTTAATCTTCATAGACTGAAACTTATTTCACCTTCGTTCTGATCAAGGGAGAAATAATGATCTGTCTGATTTTTCACGTGAATGCCTCTCATGTACAAAAAAAGAGCAGCTTTGCACGTACCAGTATTAGTTGTTCTGCACCTCACAAACTTTTTGACCTATACAATATAAAGCAGTATCACAGCATTTACAGCATACAGCATTATGATATTGACTCTTACAGACAAACTCAGAAAGTTTGTGCTTAAAGTCTGCTTTTCCTAAAAAGCAGCCAAGATAATTGACGTAAAAAATTTGAAGTTTTCATTTAACATTACAGAATTCAAGAGACTAACTTTGTAAGAATGAAGATGATAACATTATATGCAGATGACACTGCTGTGGTTAAATATAAATGAATAATAAAAAATTAAAATATTGAAAAGTCTTTGAAAAGTAGCAGGGGTAGTGACTTTATTATAAACAGACATACAGATGTGTTCTGAAAATTCAGTGGTTTTGGAAAACTAAAAACATTAGTTTAATTTTAACATTATTTATTTTTAACATTATTTTTATGGGGTGTTGGCATAAGAAGTTAAGACTGGTAACAAGCACTACAAGAAAAACCCTTCTGGTTCAGCCAGTCTTCTTTGAACACTTTATTCCTCTCTTCTAAATCTCTAAGAAGATTCATGGTGAGGATTATGCTAATAGCTGGCACTACACAGGGGCAGTGCTGGGCTGTCTACAGCCAGACAGATGTCCTAATAAATCAGCAGAGCCCTCTCCTCAGCCTTCATTACGCTCTTGATTTGTGAGTGCCATGATGTGAGCCCAGTGGGTCACTGGGCGCTGAACCTGACATTGACCGATAACCCGCGCTGTACTCGGGGCGAGCCCATAAAACTGACGCACACAAATTCTGCCCATTTAGCTCCTCCAGCCTCACTCGCAGCCAGGACAGTTTTATAGTGCCCAGGCCGAGGCAGAGCAGACTAAACCAAATGCCATGGTGTGCATATCAATTTTACATTTCCTTTACATTTCCACACGTACAATGGGACCCTAAAAGACATGTGGGGACCAAAATTTCTTTTCACTTTAGGGGACGACTGTTTATGCACGACATTAGCATCTGCTGTGGAACATTTATTGCTGTAATTGCTGTCCCAGGAGGACTGGCTGTGGTTAGGTCATGTTTTATTGCTTTCCACTAAAGCAGACCTCTAGCCCAGCTTCAGATGCCTTGTTCTTAAAACCTTGACCACAATGAGTGAAAGTATCTCACTAGTTTGTGAAGATGCAGTCTTTATTAGCATATTAACCACTTGTAGTTTCCCTGTTTCTCAGGCTGGAATAAAAAACATTTACCCAATGTGAGACAAATTTCACCCCCATCAATGTAAATAACCAACATTTACCACAGGAGGTGATGCACAAGAGTGGTTGTGCACCTCCATGTATCAGTTAAAAAAAAGAAAAAATATTATTTTGGATTTCTCTGCCCTCTTCTGTCTGGAAATAACTTTAAACAGGACGGAATTGCGTAAGGGGAGGGGAATCCCCCTACAATGTTGTTTCTTACTTAGTCATTTAATGCTGTAGTTCAGCTAATGGGCATTCCTATGTGCAATTTTTATGGCAGAATCACATGGACAATCAACATGAGAAGCAAAAATGTGCACCTGCAGTCTTTGCTAATTGACTTGACAGTAGATAATAATTTTTAAGTCTTGACACACAGATCAGTGGCAGCAATTACTAATTCTCTTAGCAGAAGAAAGAAGTCATAATTCAGCATGGGGCGCTTGCCTGAATAAGCAAAGGTCAGACCCTGGTCTTGAGACCTGTCCAGGGAATTTTATTAGTAGTGCTACTGGAACCAGGACCAACACTTCAGTCTGCCTTGGTGAAAGCATGAGGATATGCTGCACTTCAGACATGACTGATATGTAATAAATTAATGAAGGTCCAACAGCACTTCTTTACCTTATTACAGTAATGTAAAACACAGAGGGGAGGGACCAGAAATGCACATGAGGATTGCACTGCATTTCTGCAATGCTCTATATTCAACACAGACTTCATTAAATAGATCTGCTCTGCTTTCATCGGCAGCATTAGCATGCTTCTGTGCTCCTGATTTTAATGCCTGTGTACTAAAGAGGTGCCAAGTATTAAACAGGTTGCTTTTGCTGTAATCATGAACTTCCATTGGGAAGCCTTAATTACTAACAAGCAAAATAGCTCTGCCAGAATTCTTAGTGGTGAGCACAGATTAAAATAACAACTGCGATTAGCTTTAAACTGCTTGACTAGAAAAAGACTAATCTTAGGGGAATAAGTTGCATGGCAAACAAAGGAAAAACCCTGTGTATGATATTTCATTAATGAAGGCTGAGAAAAAAATCAAATGCTACCCCAACTAAATAAGGTCATGCTCTGCACAAGCATCTTTTTCTTGCCAGGGCTTAGCAACTTGGCCCAAGGGGAATGAAGGTGTAACCCAAAATGAAGGTGTTGGGGCCGAAACTCCATTTTAACCCGTTCTGGAAGTTTCTCATAACAAACATTGCTTCTGGTCTAGGATGCTAATGTGAGTTATAGACTGTATTTGGAATTAATTATCTTCCAAAATTGTTGTTGTAGTCTACGATTAGAGGTTGGTGTGGTGTGGTGAGGTGTGGTAAGAGCATGAGGCTTCCTTCTACTTTGCTTCTTGATCCACCTGTCTGGTCCTACCATCCTGGCAATGCATAAACCCAGCAAAAAGGTGTTTTGTGCTATTAGCCACTAAAGCCTGCCTCTTGTCTCTTCATCAGTGTTTGGTTTTGCTGGGGTGGTGTTTTCTTGGGGGTTTTTTTCTACATCTCTAAAGCACTGCTGGATGTATATGATAAATTTGTAAAATCCATGCAAACATTGATTCATTTTAGTTTCCTTAGTATTTGAAGCTGAGGCTGAATGAGGTAGAGTAGAACTGAGTGTTGGAAATTAGGAGTCATTCAGTCACCATAAGTACTCAGATGCTTCCACCTAACATTGTAATATCACATATATCTCTCTAAAGCTGTGGTTTCTGGTTTGTGACCTTATGTGTGAAAAAACACACGAAAACATGGATAAAAACCATATAAGGCTACCAAGTTGTATAACAGAGCCCATAGCACTGCTTCAGATGAGCATTTCTGCCGAGGATTGGTGTTTAAATACGCGCATGAGGATACCAATTAAAAATGTATCTAATTTTTGGCCAAATGTGCTTTTCTTTAGCTGAGTATAAATGTGGATGGTTCAGTGAGCAGTGCAGATGTAGTTACAGGCCACAAAAAGCACTGCCATTGTATTATCTGTGAATGAGAAAAACTTGCTTCCTTTGGCTCCCCGGTACAATGCCCATGTCACACCACAGCTATTAAAGCTACTTCTTCAGGATCAAACTGGGTGAGAGCAATTTGAATAATGAATATAGAGAAAAACAACGTTTTTCCTCTTTGCCTTTTAATTTGTATTTTTGATAGGGTCATAGAAAAGTCAGAGAGGATAGTTTAAAGATTACAAATGAACCTGATAGACTATGTATGTCCACTATAAATACTGAACGTGCACAGGAAAAGGCTGAATAGCTGCTAGAACACTTGTTGCAGTTGCAGTAGAAACAGGGCTTATTTGAGGATTTATCTCAATCTTGTTCAAATCAAGACTGATCACTGTCTTTCAAGCAAATATAAATGCCTCACAGAAGTTTATACCTGCTAAGATTTTTTTTTATTAGTTCCACTAATTAGTCGTATAAAATAATTGTCCTCATCTGATTAAAGTTGATAGTAATTTTATGTGCAGCTCTTTACCAGATCAATAAATAAATCTCTTTCAGCAATGAGCCATTTTAACTCCAACATGGCATATTTTTGCAAAGTATTTACGAAGTTGACTTAAAATTAAACTCAAATTGATGTGCTCTGGTAAATGAGAAATATGATCTGGGATGATTTCTGCATTATATATTCATAAAAAGTATTAATTTTAAAGAACATGACTCTCAGCCTGTTTCCCCTAATTGGAAAAACTCCCATTAACACTGCTCATCAGTGCTGCATGAGTCAGGAGTGAAGTGTCAAGCTTCAGTTATTGAAGTCATTACATAAAGGACTGGAAACCATCTGAACAGAAAATAGTCTTGATACAAGAAAATATCTCTGTATCTATGCTAAACTACCCAGGTTTCAAAACTGCAGGCAAAAGATTAGAAAGTCGTCTGTAAAAAGTAACTTCATATGGCTGTGTTTATAAAATTAAATAAATTAACCAATGTTAAATTTTTAAATATTAATAACATTCTGTAATTAATTAGGGATTGGGGTATTTTTGCACAGATGTATGCTTGTTATAATAGCGAGACTGCCAGAGCCATGAATTGATTTTGTTTCTCTTAAATTATAAAATAGAAGGCCTTGAGCAAAATATATTCTTTAGATATATTTGGTAGAATAAGGATCACAAATGTTCCCTACCAAGTTGAAAGGAAAAAAACTCCAGCAGGGAAGTATGTGGAAGGTCTATTTGGCATATGGATGTTTGTTAAAAGCAAAATGCATGAACAGCCCAGACTAAATTAGTTCCTCATTTGTATGCTGGGAAATGAAATGCATAATCCTGGCACGGTTCTGCATTTGTTTTAGATTTTTTATAAGAACAAACTCTTTTGTTCATGCAGATATACATATTAGTGTAGTGGCTACTTAGGGAGGAAAAAAAAATATCCGCTTTGAAGTGGTTTTGTGTGACGCTAAGTGTGAGTGGCAGGAGTTTGCCTGTCCCCTGCAGCGCAGGCTGGCCCAGGTAGCAGCACTGGGCGCTGCACAACTGCTGCATCACTGCGTGGGGGAACAGCGCTGAGCCCACACGCGGCCCCGCGGGGAACCCTCGGGGCACCTGCTCGTCTCACACGGCGCCCGGCTTCAGACAGGAACCGGGATCAGATCAGTGCAGCCACCTAAAGAAGTGAATCCGCAATTATCTGGTGTTGGTGCTCCGAGATTACCTCGTTCTTTAGAAATCAAACATTTCCAAATGGAAATTGACTGTAATCTCTATTATTTGGTACTGAATTTACTCTTCTGCTGATGTCTATGCACAGCCATGCTTACTCAAATCGTATTTCACTCCTCAGTTATCTTATTGGCTTTATTCACAGAGCAAAGAATAATTTCAATGAGTAACAGTGGCATTTCCCTGAAGTCTTCTCTAAGACTGAAAAACTTATCTTTACATAGAGCCTTGGCTCCTATTTGGCAAAAGAAAAACCTATGGATTTACATCAAGGCAACAACTGAGAATTCAGCCCCTTATAAAAATAGGATGTCAAAATATATTGTAGAAATGAGTAGTGCGCAGACACAGGCTGTGGGATGGGGTTTTAGATGGTGGGTTTAAGGAAGAAAAGGAAAATCTATGAATTTGCTATTTTTAAAGGAATTGTACATTACTGATCCCTTTCACTAATGAAGTCTACAAATAGGGCACAGCTGATGGCAGAGTAGAAGAGGCCAAGGAGAAATGGTATATGAAGTCATGCAAGTTGGGTTAGCACCTTTCCCTGTAAATGAGTTTTACTCGTGAAAGAGAAGTTAAATAATGAAGTTTAGCACTTCTATTTCACTTTCTATTTCATTCTGTAATGCTCAAACTTTTTTTTTTTTTCTAAGTTACATTAAAGCAAGAGTTTAAGAGCCCAAGTGAGAACAGGGCCTCATTGTTCCACACAAAGTGAGAAATTGTTTTTGTCTCCTCAGCCCCAAGGATGCAACACGAAATAATGTAATTCCCTTTTGACAAAGAAAAGTGAGTAATGGAGCTTATACAAGAGATCCATGTGTAAGCCACAGTTTTGCTGTGTTCTCATGTCACAGCACTGAGTACTGTCAGCCTGTTCACTCCAGGCTGAGGGATGAAGTTCCCACATCAGTGCCCGAATCTTTAAAAGGCTCTATGGCTTAAAACACACTTGGTGGCAATCTTGTCTCATGCTGTGTGATGGGAGAGTCTTTTCCTGTGTCTATAGTTCACACCATGACGAGGTGTGGAAGAGGTGACCTATCTCTGGAAGAGTCCTCTCCAGCTCCTGTCCTTGTCCTTCATCACTCCACAGTATAAAGTACAGGATGTCCTCTATCAGGGGGTGGGCAGTGGCAAGGGGAGCAGGGGAGAAGGGCTCTGTCCTGTTCTCTTCAGGCAGTTTATTTTAAGGTACATGGATGTTCCTGTGCTGATGCAACGGTTTTTCACATAGAAAAAACCATGGATGTAGATCCTGTGTCATCTGGCTGGGCCTGTTACAGGACAAATACTGCTTGAGTTGAAAGCAGGACACTAGTGCAGCCAAAATATTGCTGTGACATCACTTCTTCCTGCTGTTTAATTGTGTGCTGATCCATCACTGTCATCTTCCTGCTTTTTCCCATGACAGTCAACACCTCTGTCTAGGCTTTGTGAGAGACTGGCACCTGAAGATCCAGTTTCCCTGAATTCTGTAGGACTTGGCTGGCCTCCAGTTCACACATGGTGCAGGAGATTTAGGGTGCACCTCCTATCAATTCTACCTGCTGTACAAAGTCCTTTTTATGTTAACAAATGATGTTTTTCATTGCTTCATTTGTTAATAAAAGGGCATAATTGTGCCTATAGCAATCCAGATTCTGGGATATCATCCATTCACATTTTTTAAATCAGGAGTAAATTCCAACATATTCTGCTGTAGGGAAAATATCATGCATTTATAGCATAAACCTGTATAAACATTATTGTAATGGGTTCCACTGGGGACAAGGTTTCAAATATAAAGCAGCATTCATCACATATTAAAGACATGAGCATATTTTTTTCCTACTTAAATCTGCATAGCTCACAATTTGCTAACTCTTGCTTATGTAGATATTCCCCCGAGTTTTTCAAAATTTAATAAAAGCTTGCAAAATGCAGGGCTCTTAGTTTTATTACCACCTGATTAGCTAAGCAGAATTTAGAAAGTATACTCAAATAAGCAAAAATTAAAAACCCCAAATTGATCTCCATCAAATGCTTTGCAGTAAGGAGATGCCAGCTTTTGCAGGCTATTTATTTTGCTGTAATTTATGTGGCACCTTTAAAGATGGCAGAGGGAGAAGCTGATCTGCTTCTACACCCTGCCAGCATCAGCACCTACTGCCCTGTACTGAGGAAGTTTGATACTACCTTACAAATTCTTCCCAGTTCAGTCCTTGATAATGCTGTAATATATCCATTCTTGTTTTTCATTCAGTAGATTCTTAGTCCTCTGCCAGGCAAGCCAAAAGCCTCTGAAGCCCTTTTGAGAGAAATGAGTACATATGTCATGGTTCCTGCAAGGCTTCCTGTGTTTTTATGATCTTCCACTCCTCCTGGCTGGGAAAGAGAGATCAAATGCCAAGGAAGTACCTATATTCCCGAAGAGCTCTGTGAGGAATTGGTCCAAAAACACACCAGAGGTTGTAAACACTCTCAATTCCTCTTCTCCTTTCCTCTAACAAAACTGCTGTAATTTTTTGAAAAAATGGCCAAATGCTCTGTCCTCCCTGTGACAGTAAAGTCGTGATTTCTTTTCACTTCCATTCTGCAGTGTGAAAATGTGCAAGTGGCAGCACTTCACCCTTTATTCAGCCAATTCAAAAGATACTCAAAATTCCCATGAAGGCTCTAAATCCTAATTCCACTGAGATCCAGAGAAAACTTTTATGGAATCATTATTGGTGTGAATGTACCCATTAGCAGCAGGAGCTGATGCTAACACACATCAGCAGCGAGACTGCCTGCCTTCTTGGAGTCCTGCTGCACTGGGAAATTCCATCGTGGTTACTGGGGACCAGTTTGTTCTGCAACCTCTCCTCCAGTGGCTGATTTTCCTGCCAGCGCAGGGCGTTCCATGAGTGTCCCTGTCAGCTCCTGTTGCACAGCTTTTTGTGCAATAGCCCGGCCTGGCAGTTTTCCCGGCGTGCAGGCAATCGTCCCCAGAGTTGAATTGAAGTCCTCCAAAGGGCAGTGCTGCCTCAGGTCTTACTGAACAGTGCCCTGTGTCAGGCTGAAAGAGCAACTGTTTCTATAAATGACGTCAGTTCACACGATTTCTACCCTGCTCATGTTTAACAGAGCCTTGGAACACCGCTGGTGTTAAGCACCAGTAACCTCTCGGTAGAACATCTGAAAATCTGGTATTACATCACCCATCCACAGCCTCAGTCCTGTGTAAGCAAATATAGAACTAGTAAGAGGACAAGAAGTGAGTAAAGCTTAATAACTGCATTTTGGAAGGTTTCTTCCCCCTCCTAGACTTTTAAGTACGAAGTTTCTCCGTGAAGCAGAGACTGTCTTAAAGGTTCCGTGGTTGTTTTGGCATTACTGATTACTGTGCATATCAGTCACTTCCAACCTGCCAACATACTTGTTCTTTTCCAGGTCTCTCCCATTTGGAAGAGCTACAGAATGCAGCAGTGAGCAGAGGTTCATCACCTCCACATGCACATTATGCTAGCTGAGAATCAGAAATCATTTTAGGAAGTATCTGTCCCTCCAACAGTAGCTTGACGCCTCTGAAAAATGAAAAAATCCCCCAAATCATTGCATTTGCCAGTGCCAGATGTTAGGTTGGTTTATTTAAAACTGTGGCTACCAGCAGTGTATTGAGCTAATGCTATCATCCAGTTCATTTTACTGTTTTGAAGTATGAGCACTCAGTTTTTTTGTATCTCTCCAAAGCAATGGTGAGCCAAGTCATGAATTTTGTTAACTGACTGGTGCATTATCTTGTTTTTTTAAATGTCTATGCTAGACAAAACTGCGCAAGCCTGGGGACAAGAAATAATTGATGATTTGGAACATGTACTTATTGCTGTGTATGAAACTGAGATATTAGTAATCTTAAAGAGACACAGAAGAACAGTATCTCAGCAGTCAGATACAGTGCAGCTCAATATGCATAAAAAACACTTTCAAGTTATAATTATAGCTTTAAGTAGTAGATAAATATTGGTTCTTTTTAATTCTAAATCACTTCTAGTTACAGAGTAGGAGACCAAGTCTGTCACTCTTGATTTCAGTGGATGTAAGCTCAGGACTGAAAATAATTAGAGAACTGGCATTTTTTTTGTTACTTTTTTATTCCTTTAGCCCCAGTTAATCTAGCAGATTTGGTGAAACCATTCCATGTTTTCACTATGAATTCATGAAAGGAGAATCATGGAAACATAGATGTGGTCTTCAAATAGAAACTTTCTGTGCAATAATTTACAGACTTCATAGAAAGACTTGATCCTGGCTAGGACAGTATTTTAAGATCTGCAGTGCCACACCTAGGAAGGGACCATGATTATGCCAGTGATTTTACTGCTTCTGGAGTACCAGTTGCAGTCCTGGTCTCCCACTTCAGAAAAGGTACAACAAAACTGGTTAAGTTCAGAGGAGGAAAAGGGTAATCAGAAACAGGAGTTGGTTTCCATTAATGGAAGCTCCCATTAACGGACTCTTCAGTTGAAAAAAGCAGTAACCCAGGCAGGGGAATGACAGCTCAAATGTGCGCAACATGGAGAGGAGCTGATTGTCCACTGCTTCTTTCAATGCAAGAAATACAGGCTGTCTGATGAAAACAGGCAGCACCTTGAAAACCAAATGAAAGGAAGAGATTTTTTTATGTAAAAAAGGATCAGAGCATCTGCAACAGGGTACCATGGATTTTAAAAGTGTACGTGGGTTCAGTTAGAGGTTGGACAGTCATGGAAGGGAGCTAGTGAGATGTACTAAACACCCAGAGGGCAAGCTTGAGTCAGGACATCCCTGAGCTCCCAGGGGGCTGGAGAGTGGTGAAGGGCTGGGTCTTCTCCTGGATATTTGGGGTTTGCCACTGAAGTGACACCGAACTACAGAGACCTTCTGGACAGATCCAGCACAGCCACTCGCATGTTAGCCAAGTCTCAAAATCCACGTAGCATTTGCAATTTCAATCACTAATTAGAAAGGATTCTGGATAGGTGGTTTAGGTTGTCCGTGCAAGCAACAGGCGTTAGAGTGTGATTACATTTTATTAGGTTTTTATCTATTTAAACAGAAAATTAATGTATGTTCTACTCAGTAGGTAAAACTGGCTCTTGCAAGAGTTGCTCAAGGTGTTTTCCTACACAGCAAAGCAATTAAAACACATCAGCAGACAGGGACATGGTTTAAATGATGAAATCATGTCTGAATGGAAAATAAAAATCTCTTTGGAGACCCCAAATTCTACTGGATTTGGAGAGGACCTCTTGTCTGCCATGACACTCAGTTCCTGTCTCATGCTGCTTTGCAGTGTTCTGTCACAGAGTTTTGTAGTATTTAAGAACATCACTGTATTACCTACTCTGATTCACAGTGTAGTACAGACTTTATGCTTCACCCTATTGCAATTAATTAAACCTAAGAACTTTGACTAGCCCAGGAGTCTAGATCAGCCCTCAGAAAATTGAATAGTTGTGTCCCCTTAGGAGAGAGCCTGTGTAAGCTGCTGTCCTGGAAAGAGCAAACTTGTAAGTCTGACAGATTCAAGGAATTTTGGAGGTTCTCACTCTATACTGGAAAAAGGAATTGCCAACCTGGAAGAAAATCTGTATGAAGAGACCTGGCTGTGGGTTTACTCAAGTCAACACATTTAGCTGCAAAGACTCTTTTCTGTACCACCACAGGAAGATGTTCCTTCTGCAACTTACTGCACTGCATTCAGCCACAGCCAATCTTTTAAGTAAAATCTGAGCACTATCCAATGATTTATTCATTCTTCTGAGCTCCTCTGCTCAGAAACTTCCAAATTCAAAATCCACAAAAACTCCTGCCACCTTCATTTTTGAAGTTCTGCTTCTCCAGTACTTGTCTTTGATTCTCAGATAGAGTTCTACCTTTTGATTCTTGTCTCAGTACCATATATGAGGATTTACTTTGCACCCTGGTTCCTGCAGTCTCTTCGCTTCATTGTACCCACTGTCTCTCATTTGCATTATGTCAGTTTTTCTCACCCTGTTTCCATGATCTCTCACTTTCTCTCATTAAACTGGGAAATCCTGCCTGAACTCTTGCTCGCTGTTCACTTAGGTTCTCTCACAAGTACCGTATCTTAGATTTTCTTACGCATACCGTATCTACAAATAACTGGATCACGTACCAGTGAGGTTTTTCTTCTAACCAGGAAAAATTTTTTACTTGCTATTTTTGGACTAACAGATGCCAAAGCTTTCAGAGATTCTTTTGGAAATGCTTTTTCATATACTACGAGGTTTAAAAGCATGCCGTGCATGCCCGTCAATCTCCATCCATCTGAAGTCTTTCACCTGTGTGTCAGCCACCAGGCCCTCAGCAGCCCTATGGGCACTGCCGCTGCCCCTTGGCGCATCCCAACTCATCCCGGCGGCTCCGCCACGCCGCGTGCCCCCTCTCCTAACTTTCGAGGATAGCTGGGACGGCATCAACTCGAGGCGAGCTTTCCACTCGGGGCTGTGTGGAAGGAGGGTTTTCCCCATGATGTGCAAGCCCGCGGGCAGCGGCCCCGCCGGAGAAGTTGCGCTGCCCGGCCCCGGTGCCGCCGAGGCGAGGCTGCGCGGCTCCCGGACACCCCGGCCCCGGGCA